>JALIZH010026064.1:0-16462 GCA_030522465.1 Rhipicephalus appendiculatus
GCATGCGCCGCGGATCGACATGTCCCACTGTAGTTGCCGCGAGGGCAGCGCCGCTTCTCTGCGGGCTTTTTTTTTTATTGAAATAGAAAAATACATGAAGGAGTTGTTGTCGCCATTGTTTGGTGACGGCTACCCCTTTCCACTTGGCTGTTGCGATATTAAAAAAAAAGGAAACAAAATATATATACATATATACAGTCCTACATCCGTAAGTTCGAAAAGTCATTTAGGTAGAGCAAACACATACTCGAGGTGTACACTTTCAATACTCATCACAAATCTTTGTGTCCTCAAAAAAACGTTGGAGCACTTTCATCACTTTTCGGTTGATCCTTGACGGCCATGGGCCTAATATTTTCCCCAACGAAAACGCTCGTTCCGAGTCTAGCGTGTGGAGTTCCTCTTCGAGTCGCCGTCTGTGTGTGTCGTGTCTACTTTGTTTACCTCGCAAGCAGCACAAAATACAGCGGGGATGGAAATAATATGCGCACTCTAATTTTGAGCACTAATTGTGGTGTGCATTGAAGCATCAGACCCCGTACAGTAAAATGAACGACCCCATAATCCAGCTTCAAGGCTCTTCCGCTAGGCAGCGCGACATACCGGATTTGTGTGACTCTAAAACGCGATTTCAATATACAAATCATACTCAGATCGCGAAAAGGATGCTTGAATGTGTCTTCATGAATGTTCTGGCCACTTGTTGGTTCCTCCAACTTTGTGTTTCGGGCCACTGCCGAAGTGCACCTCAGAGGCCGCGCAGAAAGAAGCGCGCGGTTCAGAACTGCTCCGCAAGATGGCGCAATAATTCTTTTTTTTTTCTTCTATAGGAAGATCAACTTAAGTGGACAAGGCATTAGGTCGACATGACAAAAACGTTTTTTTCTTTCTCAAGCTTGTTAGCGCACAGGCCACAGCCCCGTTATAAAGGGGACGCTCAAAGCATTCATCCATGCATGCTGACAATTTTTGACGCACTCAAGTATTTTCACTAATTATCCGGTCAGTTAACTGAACGTTATATGAAATATTGGTATGTTCATATATCATACGAGTTCAATATAATTCTTAACCAGAACCATCGATTTATATTTTCCAGAAGACTCTTCATGAATATTTTAAAACCGGAAGTAAGCGCTCGACCGGATATGCTTGGAAAGGAAACAAGAGTCTCACTCGGTGCTCGCGCCACAAGAAAAAAAATAGCACGTCACTACCGGGACGAGAGAGCCTGTACCCCAGGACGACTGGCTGAACGGCGGCGAGCCGTCCTTCTCAGCCCACGTCTGGTGGACCAACTCTGGACTGTCCAGCGAGCCAGGACCATCGCCGAAGCCTAGCCCGGGCCAGTAATTTCTCGCTGGATTAATAAAGTTTATTGCCTACCTACCCATGGAACAGCCACTGTGGAATGGCTGGCAGGCGGCCATGTTCGGTTCAAACTTCGTGCAACAACGATCCCTGATCCTGAGAGAGCGGATGGTGGGCTTTAGGGACTTACACGCGCTTTCCGCACACCCGCATCGCACGTGGCGGGGCACCTGCCGCACGCAAGCGGGTGTGCGGAAAGCGCGTGCCCTCCGCTTGCGTGCGGCAGGTGTCCCGCCATGTGCGATGCGGGTGTGCGGAAAGCGCGTGTACAGTCCCTTAGCCAACGGCGTCCCGGTCTGAGGACCCGACTGGCTGTTGCCCTTAACTTTAAGATCTCTTAATCAACAAATGTTTTCATCACTATCGTCATCACCTGGAAATGTACGTGCCAAAACCAGAAAATGATTTAGGAACGTCATAACCGGAGGACTCCGGGTGGAACACTGGCCATCCGGGGTTCTTTGTCGTGCGCAGGGTTTTCTTGCGTTTAGGCGTCATCGAAATGCGGCTGCCGCTGACGGGAATCAAACTCGCGTCCTCCAGCTCAACAACGTGACAGATTACTTGCTAAGCTACCAGACTAAGCTACGAGGCAGTTCTTCGTCGACCGTTCGCCGTCGTCGTCACGCAGCTCGGAGAAAGAAATACGCCGATGCGGAGGAGGCGACCCATGAGAGGCCGCGCAGGGCGCGAGGAGGAAAAGCGCGGTGAAGAAGAGGTGACTGGGGCATAAGGGTCTGTACACGCGCTTTCCGCACAGCCGCACCGCACATGGAGGGACACCTGCCACCCGCAGGCGGATGGCGAAAGAGCGTATCAGCGACGCACTTTCGCCCTCCGCTTGAGGGCGGCCAGTGTCCCGTCACGTGCGGTGCGGCTGTGCGGAAAGCGCGTGTACAGTCCCTAAGAGCGGGGATTTCTGTGCGCCGCGCCATTTCCTAAGGTGGGCAAGACTATTCGCACCTTAGAAGGGTGGCGGCTCGAGCTAGTTGGAATGTCATGATGATAGGTATATAGCGCGAACTCAGGACAAGGACGAAATTACGCCCTGGGAACGCCCTACTCGTACGCACTAGGAAGAAGCCGCTAGTTGCGAGCGGCGGCGGGAGTCGGCACGAGATCTCTTGGCTGTTCAGACAGCTTGTAACTGCGTAGAACTGGCTGTACTTTTTTAAATGCGAATGCATTTCATAGTCGGGCTATGTCAGGCATCCGGCGTCGGCGTTGGCGTTGTCCGCGGAGGAGGAGGAGGAGGATAGGTTGAGGAGGTGTGCGCGCCGGCAGGTGTTAGATGTGAAGCATCTTATGGCGAAGCTTAATCCGGTGGTGGTGGTGTACGGCGTGACCGCCCTTACTGCGCATGCGCAAACCCTTTCAAAAAAAATAAAGATAAAAAAACCTCCTCTCTCCCTCTCTCTCCCCTAGGCATCCCTCCCCGCGGCAACCCCACCCTCACTGCGCATGCGCCTCCCCTCCTCTCTCCCCTGCTACGCTCCCCCCTCTCTCCTCTAGGCATCCCTGCCCGCGCCGTCCACACTCCCACTGCGCATGCGCGTCCCACCTCTCTTCTTCTCTCCTACGCTCCCCCCTCTCTTCTCTAGGCATCTCTGCCCGCAGCGTCCACACTCCCACTGCGCATGCGCACCCCACCTCTCTCTCCTCTCCTACGCTCCCCCCCTCTCCCTCTCTCGCCTGGCGACGCCGACACAGGGCAGCGTCTGCTAGCGAGTTTCTTGGTTGAAAAAACCGACTGCTCGCGCTGCACAACCGTTCACTGGCCACCCCGTATATATGGCAATGAATCTTGACCTCCAAGGTGGTGCCGGTGGGAAATTTCTCCTGTGCGTTGTTGAACAATAAAAATTCGCAGCGTGCGCGTTAACTAAAAGCGGTCTGCGGCGGAGCTCGGCGGAGCTATATATGAAAAAAAAATTTAAAAAATAAATAAAAAAAATTAAAAAAAACAAGAAAAAGCAAAAAAAAAAGGCGCTGCGCCGTGCTCCCGACCGGGCTGCAGAAATTAGGCGCCTTTTCCTTCTTCAAACCACAACCACCATATATAAATGGAGTGAAGCGCGCGCGAAATGCATTCGCATTTCCTCACGATTCCCTTCGGGGAGGTGGGGGCTTTTTCTTTTTTTAATTTCCCACGTTGCATGGCGTGTGGCTAGGCTAGCCAACACGAAGCACAGCAACTCCCCAAATCATACATTTTGCCGACACATTGCTCAGAGGACCAAACGTTACATTATTGCCAATATTGGACTCTTCGATTTCAGCAAGTGTAGCGGCACAGGGTTGTTCTGCGACAGTGCCTAATCTACTCACTTAAACTGTAAACGTCTCGCCGCGATAAACAGCAGCGCAGATGCTGTTCATTTCGGGGACCTAACCTTTTGTCAAGCTTTTAAATCTGGGAAAGTTGCGCTCTTTCCCCGAGTCAAGACACAAAAGTCCAAGAGATAGGCGAATCGTTTCACATCACGCGTGACCGCTTCGCAAGGAAACGGCTAACTCTTTTCTTTCACAACGTCGCACGGGTAAAAAGGAACGAAAAATAAATAAATAAATAAATAAATAAATAAATAAATAAATAAATAAATAAATAAATAAATAAATAAATAAATAACTCGCCGGGTCCTTCATGCATTCGTCTAAGAGGACTCAAAGGCGAAAACCATTTTTTTCCCTCGGTCTATTCATCGTCACCACCCGCCCCCCCTCGCGAAAGATTTCTGCACCTAACATGATTTTGAACTGCTTCCAGGATTGGAGGCGTTGCAAGCTTTCGGCACCACACCTACCTTAGGCACTGCCTCCGTGATCTGCCAACCGCTGACCAAACGAAGATGTCACCTGATGACGACACCAAATTAGGCGATATTTGAAGTCATCACGCGATGATTTTTTTCGCATCACTCGCGCGGACGCCACCTAAGCCGACGGTCAATTTTCGCGTTTCATGAGGCACCCGAGGCTTTCGCCTTAAAGAACGTTCTCGCGTTTAGCGTTGCCCTTGCCGCCGTTGTTTAAAGGGCCACTAAACCACCCAGAGGTCGTCGAAATTTAGTTGTGATGATGATGTGTAGTGTTTTGTGGCGCAAGGGCCATGTGATGGCCAAAGAGCGCCAGGTCATTGGACAAGAGATGTGAACAATGATAATGGTAAGTGGCTGATAAGGGCCTTAAAATTCCTCGCGCTAAGGCGGGTAAAACGTAGAAGTATTAAAATCATGAAAGTGACGTGAAATGTGTGCAGTGAGAATGAATGGCGAAAGGTCGTGATAATAAAACCATGATGGAGATATATGGCATTAGCACAAGTGCCTCGTGAACGCCCTTGCGTCCAAGGGCCGCGAGGCAGGTGCTCTGTTTAATGTAACGACCGCAGCAGCGACCTCTCTTGAGAGGTCGTGCTACGGAATGCCTGGGTATATCACATGAAAAGTATGTACGTCTCTTAAAAATGCCAACAATGATTGAGGTTTGAAAAGCGGATCCCTACCGATGAACATTGATGGGTGAAATGGTATTTGCTGTCGGTAGGGTAAAGGAAAGTGCTTTTTTTCGTAGAGTGTCTAATTCATTGCATTGGATTAATATGTGAAGCACGGTTAGTGCTTCACCACATCTGTCACACAGAGGTGGATCACCACCAGACAAAAGGTATGAGTGTGTGCTGTGTGTGTGTGCCCTGTCCTTAGCCTTGTAAGTGTAACTTCTGTGTGACGTGATTTTGACACTGGCGGCCAATGACCAAGTTGCGGCTTAATAACGCGCAGTTTGTTTTGTGTGTGCCGATCCCATGTTCTCTGCCAATAGGTCCTGAGTTTTTGTTTAAGAAAAGGTTTTAAAGGGGTACTGACACAAAATTTCGCGGCCGAGACAGCCTGCGGGTTCGATTCCCGTGAACATGTGTACATCATCTGCAAAATATCAACAGCGAATATAGTTTAGAAGGTATTTTAAATTAATTTTGAAGTTTGCGTGAGCGATCGACTCCCTCGCGGTAACACCATCAGAGGTGACCCTCGGTGACCTCCCTACTTCCCTCACGTGACCACGCTGCAACAAGTTATGATGACGTCATAGCGGCCATTTTCTTTTGCCGCGTTTGTTCCAGCAGTCTATACTTCTCGGCGGCTGGTCGCGAGTCCGTGGCCGCGGCGCACGCGTTGAAAGTTTTGTGTTTGGCGACACTGCTGTCCCGTTTCCTATTCGAAAGGACTTCTTGATGCAGACCGTGCGGAAGTGCGTCACAGTTCTGTGTGCTGACGTGATCCAGAGCTGCGCACGCTAGGTGGTGATAGTTGCACCCGGCGGCTTGTCGTTTTTCGAGCTCTCTGAAACCGAAACTGAGACTGGTCGGTAATGAGGAGCCTGTAATTAAATATCTGTCGCGCGCTGCAGCAAACGAGGTGCCGTGTTATCACTAACAGGCCCCTAGCAACACATTGCAGCAAAAAAACGCGAGACCAAAGTTTTTGTGTCAGTACCCCTTTAAGTCAAGCGCAGGAATTTCTAGTGATGTATTGGCAGCGGTTGCGTCGACGGATGCAGCTAGCTGGTCCGCCAACACGTTTCCTTGTATCTCGCGGTGTCCCGGCACCCAGCACACTACGACATGCTGTTTCAGTGAGTAGACTGTGCATAAGAGTGAGTAGAGAGATACAAGGACAGGGTTTTTGTGTTTTTTCAGGCCTTTTGAGGGCTTTTACCACGCTTAAGGAATCGGTATATATTACTGCACTTGATAGCTTTATTTGTTTAATGTGTTTGACGGCCGCAAATATCGCGTAGGCCTCAGCTGTGAATATACTTGTATTAGGGTGAAGAGCACCGGCATCCGAAAAGGATGGACCGACCGCAGCGTAGGAGACAGAAGTATCAGACTTGGAGGCATCGGTGAAGAATTCTGGATAACCGTATTTGAACTGCAATTCAAGGAAGCATGTACGTATGTGTGGAATAGGTGCGTGCTTTGATACTTCCATGAAAGATACATCGCAGTCTATAAGCTGCCACTGCCATGGCGGCAGATATGCAGCCGGAGCCATCAAACGGTGTTCTAGAAGTGGCACACCCGTTTCCTCAGCGAGGCCCCTCACACGAAGTGAGTAGGGCTGTCTCAACGAAGGACGGTGGGCGAATAGGACAGAACTGGACATATCATTGATTGTGTTGTGTGAGGGGTGTTCCTTGTGTGCGTTCACTTTGAGATAATATACAAAGGACATGTAAGATCTCTGCAGGTGGAGCGACCACTCGTTCGATTCGACGTAGAGGCTGTCTACGGGGCTGGTGCGAAAAGCACCCGTGGAAAGACGAATGCCCAAATGGTGGACTGGGTCAAGCATTTTCAAGGCGCTTGGTGCCGCAGACTGATAGACGATCGCCCCATAATCTAGGCGTGTGTGTATGATGGCTTTTATAAAGATTAATTAGACATTTTCTATCGCTGCCCCATGATGTCCGCGACAAGACCTTAAGTATATTCATAGCTTTCAGGCATTTGTTTTTGAGATTTTTGATGTGGGGTACGAATGTTAACTTCATGTCTAAAATTATGCCTAAAAATTTGTGTTCGGTTTTCACAGCTAGCCGCTGACCGTGCAGGTCAACGTCCGGATCGGGATAGGAGGCCTCTCTTTCTTGAAAATAAAACGCACGTGCTCTTTTGCGGATTAAAGCTGAACCCGTTCTCGTCTGCCCATTTGGTTACCTTATTCAACCCAAGTTGCACCTGCCGCTCGCACATTACGAGATTGCACGACTTAAAACCGATCTGCACGTCGTCGACATATGTGCAATAAAACATATTGCGTGGAATGTACAGATGCAAGGAATTCATTTTTATAATAAAAAGTGTGCAACTCAGGACACCACCTTGCGGCACTCCAGTCTCCTGGACAAATGTTCGAGACAAGACATTCCCCAGTCGTACGCGGAACGTGCGATTGGACAAATAACTTTCGATTATGGCCAGCATGTTGCCTCGGACACCTAAGTGTGACAGGTCTCGTAGTATGCCAAAGCGCCAGGTGGTGTCGTAAGCTTTTGCCATATCGAGAAACACCGAGAGAAAAAACTGTTTATGGACGAAAGCATCACGGATTTCTGCCTCGATACGTAACAGGTGGTCAGTGGTGGATCGGCCCTCGCGAAATCCGCACTGGTGTGGGTCCAATAGGTTATTTGTTTCCAGGAAGTGTATAAGTCGGTGGTTAGTCATCTTTTCGAAAAGTTTACACAGGCAACTTGTTAGTGCGATCGGCCTGTAACTGGTAACGGTAGATGGATCCTTGCCTTGCTTTAGAATGGGAATTACAATGGCCTCCTTCCAGGCAGAGGGGATCTCGCCAGAAAGCCATATGACATTGTACAGAGAGAGTAAAGTGTTTCGCGTTTCGAGGGGTAAGTTTTTCAACATTTCATACACAACACGGTCAGAACCTGCGGCGGAATTACTGCAGCAGTTTAGCGATGTCTGTAGCTCCGCCAAGCTAAAAGGTTGGTTGTATGCCTCATATTTTGTACATTTGCGTTCTAGTTTCTGCTTTTCTATTCTCGTTTTATACTGTTGAAAAGCGGCGGAATAGTGAGACGAGCTGGAGACCTGTTCGAAGTAGGCGCCTAGGAAGTTCGCCTGGTCTTCCAAGCTGTCGCCTTGTGTGTTTACGAGAGGGAGTGAATGTGTTTCTCTTCCTACTACCCTGCTAACCATGTTCCAGACTTTCCCCTCATGTGTGTATGAATTGATGCCTGATAGGAATTTTTGCCAACTTTCTCTCCTGGCCTGCCGGCGCGTTCTCCTGCCTTGGGACTTTATGTTTTTAAAGTTTGTAAGGTTTTCCGCTGTCGGAGAGTCCCGAAGCAGCTTCCATGCTTTATTTTGCTTCCTGCGCGCATTTCGACATTCAGTGTTCCACCATGGGACACGTCGTTTGCCCGGCATTCCAGATGTTTGCGGGATGCATTTAATTGCAGCGTCCATCAGAAAAGCTGTAAAGAACTGTACAGCTGCATCTATGCCTAAACCAGATAGGTCGGTCCATTTAAGTCGAGTAATCTTGTAAAATTGTTCCCAATCGGCTTTTTCTGTGAGCCATTTGGGAACCTGTGGAAGACATTCATTTTGTACTCGTGTGCTGAGAAATACAGGAAAGTGGTCACTTCCGAAGGGATTATTAATGACTTTCCATTGGAGTAGAGGTAGAAGCGATGGTGATACAATGCTGAGGTCTATGGAGGAGTAAGGTATTGTTTGCGAGGTTATAATATGTTGGCTCTTTTCGATTCACAAGGCACGCACCGGAAGAAAAAAGGAATTGTTCAATTAGGCGACCTCGCGCATCGCAGCGAGCGTCACCCCATAGACTGCTATGTGCATTAAAGTCTCCTAGGACAAGATAGGGTTCTGGAAGTTCATCTATTAATGACTGGAATTCTTGTTTATGCAGTTGGTATTGTGGAGGTATATACACAGAGCAAATGGTGAAGAGCTTATTGAAAAGGACAGCTCGAACAGCCACTGCCTCAAGGGATGTTTGAAGTGGCAAGTGTGTGCATGCAATCCCTTGATTAACTATAATGGCGACACCTCCGGATGATGCCAAGGCTTCGTCTCGGTCGTTTCGGAAAATAATATAACTACGTAAAAAGTTGGTGTGTTTGGATTTTAAGTGTGTTTCTTGTACACACAGCACCTTTGGTGAATGTTTGTGTAAGAGTTCTTGGACATCGTCGAGGTTTCTAAGCAGTCCTCTGACGTTCCATTGTAGTATTTGTGTTTCCATTTTGAAAGTAAAGTAGTGCTGAGTGTACCAACAGGGGGTGCCTGTTGTTTAAGCGGAAAGAGCTCAGGTAACAGGGCCGTCGTCAGGCCCCGTTATCGGCTTTTTAGTTTTCTTGGCGCGCTCCAAGGAGCTCCGCCGATCTTTCGGCACCAAGGGTACCGTGGTGTCCATTTCCTCCTGGGAGGCACTGGATGCCCGCAAGTGCGAGCTGGAAGTTCGAGTTTTGGGCCTCCTCTCGTGAGACGAGGCCTTGAGACCTGACGACCCTGGGGTCTCCGGTCCCTTTTCGCGAGTAGGCGCAGTAGACTTGACTACTGCCGCCTTGGGGGCAGGCGCCACAGCCGACGGCTCGCTCTGCGCAGGCCGAAGGAGTGGCGGGGGGCCGGTGCGACGTTGCCCCCCGGCGCGCCGCATCAGCGTAGGGTGTGGTGTAGAAAGGTGCACACCTTCTACGCGCTTCCTTAAATGTGATGTTTTCTTTGACTTTGAGAGTTATAATGTCCTTTTCTTGTTTCCACTTTGGGCAGGAACGCGAGTAGGCCGCATGATCACCGTCACAGTTGACGCAGTGCGGTGTGCTAGTGCAGTTGTCAGAAGTGTGGCCTTGGCCTCCACATCTTGCACAGGTTTGCTGGCCACGGCAGTTCAGCGAACCATGGCCGAATCGCTGGCATTTAAAACAGCGCCTTGGATTTGGTATATACGGACGGACGGCAAGTTTGATGTACCCGGTTTCAATGGTTTGCGGTAGTACACTTGATTCAAAAGTTAAGACTAGATGTTTAGTTGGGGTTTCCTTGTTGTCACGTCTGATGGTGATACGTTTTACACTGGTCACATTTTGTTCTTTCCATCCTTCTAATAGTTCTTCTTCGGATAGTTCGAGCAGGTCTGTTTCCGACACTACTCCGCGTGAACTGTTCATTGATCTATGTTGTGAGACAGATATTCGGATGTTGCCGAATGTTGCGAGGCTTCCTAGTTTTTCATATTGTTGGCTTTGGGGCAGCTCAAGGAGAAGGTCACCGCTGGCCATTTTTGTCACCTTATAGCCCGGTCCTAAGGCTTCAGTCAAAGACTTCGATACGACAAATGGGGAAATTGCTCGTGCTTGTTTCTCTGGATTTTCACTGTGTATAACATGGAATTTGGGATACGTTGCTCTGAGTTGGCTGAAAGGGGTGAGTTCGTCGGTGCGTACCCTCTTGTGAGGGTAACGATCGAGTAAACGGGGAAATGAAGGTGTTCCCATAGTAAGATTGTATATTTCGGCAGCAGTGGCAGCCACCCACCATGGAGTCCTACTAGGGGACGCTGCAGCGCTTAACAAGGAAGCGCTGCCGACGCCAGCCGCACAATGCCGCTATAACCAAATATAATGTGCTCAAGATAGGGCACATACACAAGGTTAACCCTTGCCGCCTGGAAAAACGGAAGTGAATAGAAGAGAGGAGATGACAGGAAAGATTAAAAGAGAGAGAAAGACGAAGATAAGGGTAGAGAGAGACAGGAAAAGGCGACTGCCGATTTCCCCTGGGTGGGTCAGCCCAGGGGTGCCGTCTGCGTGAAGCCAGGGCCAAAGGGGTGTGTTGCCTCTGCCGGGGGGGCCTTAAAGGTCCAATCACCCGGCGTCGGCTCAACCCCCAGGATCCCCTTTTCCCCGGACACGGCTCAGCCACGCACGGCGAAGCGTGGGAGGCGGGTTGAACCCCCCCGTTAGCTCGGGTCCGTGGTGTCGCCACACACCAAACGCCTGCTTGCGCAGACGCCCCTGCGGGGGAAATTTAGTTGTGGCGTTGCAGTTGTGCATCAGTGTACTGCGAACGCTGGTGGAGTTGCACGCGTGTCATCGTTTCGCTCTTTCCTTCAGGCTGCGTTCGTCGGCTCATCTATCCACCTCTCCGCCTGCTCTTTCTCAGCGTCCGAGGTGGAAACGCAAGGAGCGCGCGCATTCGCCAGCAGAAAACAGGCCCTTGCTCGCCCGCTGACGGCGTCTATTGCTCTCGACGTCACCTAATCATGCAGGTGACGTCATGACGGCTGTTGCCGATAGAGGAAAGGCACGGAGAGAAGCCCGCAAGCGTCTCTTGGTGGTGTAGCGGCCCTTTAAGCAAGCGTACAGGATCAAGTAAGAGGATACACATAAATGCCACGTCACTGTGACTGATGCAAAAAAAAATCATCCCGTGATGACGTCACTACATGACGTCATCACGACGACCCAGGTCGCCAATATTAGTGACGTCACAATGACGTTTCATAACGTGACCTCCCATGATGACGTCATCACGTGACACAGTCGCTTTGTCAAAGGTGGGCGGATACGGGAGGCGGTGCAAAAAATTAAACGACACTTTGTAAATTCCAAAGTGTGTTCGGCGAACGCCTGTGCCCATTGAGACGGGGTCGGTCAGAATGGAACGCGATGCGCACGTCTCCCTCCGTGCTTAAGTGGGCGGATTGTGGCTGGGCTACAGGGGAGACGCGTGCACTCTATAGTCTGACGAGAGACGCGACCGGCGTCCGAGCTATGCGCCGCTGCGCCACAGCTGGCACCGTGCCGGGGCACGGACGGACGGACGCGAGTATGAGACAATAGACACATTTAGTTGGGCGTCCGCAGCGGCTCTGCGGACGCAGCCTGCCAGCCATTTTCAATGGCAGGCTGCGTACGCAGAGCTGTTGCGGACGCTCATCTAAATCTGTCCATTAAAAACGCTTTCGCCTTAAAACCACGTTGGATGCAGAAAGCTGTCGCCAGCGGGGGGGGGGGGGGGAGGAGAAGGAGGCGAGGGGATTAGTACTATCGACAAAGAAGAAACAGAAAAAAATTATGGCTTTCGCCTTCGATCATCGTATGTGAATGACAGGCGGCCGAACGGATAGCTTTCTGGTTGTTTCGGCATAGAAATGCTTATACGTACATAAAATTAAGTCACCTTAATTGCTGCGCTCAAGGAGAGAGAGAGAATTTATTAAAGGTCCTGAAGGAGCCTGCGCACCCCTTACGGGGGCCGGCCCGGTGGCTCCGCCCATGTGGGGACTGGGAGACGGAGCTCGCCAGCCACCTTTTGGGCCTTCTGGACGGCCTGGTGTTGAAGGGCCCTGTCGGGGCTCCTGAGGTGGTTGATCCAGCCGTCCTCGGTGGCAGGAGACCCGAAGCAAGAGTTTAGCGCGGGACACTGCCACAGCATGTGATTTAAGTCGCACTTCGGATGTTGACATTTAGGGCATTCTGGCCTTACATCTGGGAGGTATTTGCTGCAGATATAGGGGCTGGGGTAACTGTGCGTTTGGAGCAGTCTAAGCTCAAAGAAGTGTCGCATTACAGTCATCTTAGTTTCCTCTTCCTCGCTCTAAAGTGATACAGAAACTGCTGAATATGACTGAATGAAGTCGATTGCGTCTACAGAGTCATTCGTTAACTAATGGACTGACGTAGTTGATCACGCGCACTTGCGGCAATGAGGATGTGTACTTTGCACTTGTCGCTTGGCTGCGTCATTCTGCAGACAACGAAATTCTTAACCAGCCCATCCGTGGCGGTAGCATATACTGACTATTCGTAAGGGCCCCGTCGTCATGCGTACTGTAGCCTTCAGTTGGCATGAGTTGTTGATTATCAAGTCGCCTTAAGTGGCAGTCTAGCTCTTTCCCAAAGGAGAGTACGCGTAGTCGGTCATAATGCAATTAACCATCCATCCAATCCCAATCGCTCATTTCTCTGACGTCAAGCACTCTCCACATGTTTTAGATAGTTAATGCTAACTGCAGCGGTTCAACGTTCCAAAACCACGCTACGAAAATGAGAAACGCCGTAGTGGAGGGCTCCGGAAAACGCGACCGCCTTTATCGTGCACCTAAATCTAAGTACACGGACCTGAAGCATTTTCGCCTGCATCGAAAATGTGGCCGCCGCGGCCGGGATTCGATCCCGCGACCTTCGTGTCAGCAGCCGAGCACTAAGTCACTCGCCCATCGTGGCGGCTGTTTTGGATGGTTGGTGTACCCACACAGACACATGCCAGCATCGCTGGTTTCAAGTCGAGAACTTGAATGTCCAGGAAAATGTCTTCAAAAAGCACCCCTGCCTAGTAAAAAGCTTGTATTTTACGCAGGAACGACGAGCCTTCAGTTTTCGATGCGCGTAGTGTTTACATTAGCACAGAAGAAGTGCTCACGGTTCGGAAGGAAACCAGCTTGCCCGACTCTCTCACATAGGTGACTGACAAGCGCGCAGTGGTACTGCTGCCGAAGCTTGCATTTATTCTCAGGCTATTATCAATTGTAGTTAGTTTATCCACATTTCCTCTAAACGCAGTTGGTAGTGCGCGTGCCATTGCGAGAAGTGGTGTTCTTGGATATGCACGTCTGATGGTCAGCGCTGCACAATGTAGTCTGCATGTAGACGAGCTAACTACAATTGTTTACAACCTCAGAATAAATACGAGCTTCGCCCGCAGTACCACTGCGCGCTTGTCAGTCACCTATGTGAGAGAGTCGGGCAAGCTGGTTTCCTTCCGAACTGTGAGCACTTCTTCTGTGCTAATGTAAACACCACGCGTATCGAAAACTGAAGGCTCGTCGTTCCTACGTAAAATATAAGCTTTGAGTAGGCAGGGATGCTTGCTGAAGACATTTTCCTGTACATTCAAGTTCTTGACTTGAAACCAGCGATACTGGCATGTGTCTGTATGAGTACACCAACCATCCAAAAGAGCCGCCACGATGGGCGAGTGACTTAGTGCTCGGCTGCTGACACGAAAGTCGCGGGATCGAATCCCCGCCTCGGCGGCCACATTTTCGATGCAGGCGAACATGCTTCAGGTCCGTGTACTTAGTTTTAGCTGCATATTAAAGGTGGTCGAGTTTTCCGGAGCCCTCCACTCCAGTCGTAGCGTGGTTTTGGAACGTTGAACCGCAACAGTTAGTATTAACTATCCAAAACACGCGGAGAGTGCTTGACGTCAGAGAAATGAGCGATTGGGATTGGATGGGTGGTTAATTGCATTATGACCGACTACGCGTACTCTCCTTTGGGAGAGAGCTAAACTGCCACTTAAGGCGACCTGATACACAATTCCTGTCAATTGAAGGCTACAGTACGCATGACGACGGGGGCCTTTACGAATAGTCAATATATGCTACCGCCACAGATGGGCTGGTTGAGAATTGCGTTGTCTGCAGAATGACGGAGCGAAACGACAAGTGCAAAGTACACATCCTGACTGCCGTAAGTGAGCGTGATCAACTACGTCAGTCCATTAGTTAACGAATGACTATATAGACGCAATCGACTTCATTCAGTCATATTAAGTAGTTTCTGTCTCACTTTAGCGCGAGGAATTAGTTGAGCTTAGACTGCTCCAAACGCACAGTTACCCCTGCCCCTATATCTGCAGCAAATACATCCCAGATATAAGGCCAGAATGTCCTGAATGTCAACACCCGAAGTGCGACTTAAATCACATGCTGCGGCAGTGTCTCGCGCTAAACGCTTGCTTCGGGTCTCCTGCCACCGAGGACGGCTGGATCAACCACCTCAGGAGCCCGGACAGGGCCCTTCAACACCAGGCCGTCCAGAAGGCCCAAAGGGTGGCTGGCGAGCTCCGACTCCCAGTCCCCACATGGGCGGAGCCACCGGGCCGGCCCCCCGTAAGGGGTGCCCAGGCTCCTTCAGGACCTTTAATAAAGTTAATTCTCTCTCTCTCTCTCTTTGAGCGCAGCATTGCCCTCCCATCGAAAGTGCGGCTATAGCATGCATGGCCGAGGATCGAACCCGCCTCTTTGAGCTTACCAATGGGCGACAACAGCGTGGTATCATTTTCGGTTTAGACGAAAGGGTAGGAACACGCGTAAGCAATATAATCATAATATCTGGGGTTTTAAGTACCGAAACCACGATATGATTATGAGAGACCACGTAGTGGAAGGCTCCGGAAAATTCGACCACCTGCGGAAATGCGAAGCAAGTTGCCTGCAGAAAAATTGGAGGCAGCCTTAATCCTTGACTCAGTACCACTCGCACCTCGGCGTTCGTGTTCTCTGGTGTATTCCTGGGGGTTAACTTCGTGCTTCGTCGCACTACCGATAAAGATCTCGGAGGCCGCGTAGGAAACAGCCCGTAGTTGACATAAGCTCCGCTAGGTGCCGCGACGATCCGAGATGCTCGCTAGCGAGCCGTCTATTCTTTCAATGAACTCACTTAATTAATTTTTGTTAATTATCCTGACACTCATTGGCCCTTATCTTAAGTACAGTCGCGCTCAATATGACTTGCAACACGGGAGCGCGTGACCTCGGTGAGGTCACGCGCTCCCGTGTTGTAACGGTGATGCCACAGGTTCAACGGTGCGCATGGCTTCAACTTCTTTTTTATTTCAACAACTAAATATTATTTTCTCATTTGGGATCATACCAAAGTGAGAGTAACGCGTTTAGTAATGGAAATAAAGGCTAGTGGAAGCCATGCGCAATCTTTGAACTCGTGAGGCCACGCGCTCCCGTGTTGCAAGTCATATTGAGCGCGACTGTACACTTATGCTCCGATATCCCATGAATCCAGTATAAGCCTTAAGTTAAACCATAACCATCGGTTTCGTACCAGCTTTATATTTTTAAAACAAATTTTCTGAATATTCCAGAAACCGGGAGCAAGTGATCTACCGGAAGTACATAGAAAAGAAGAAATAGCGTTATTCGTTAGCAGTTTAGTTGGTAACAACTTTATTGTGGTAACAATTTTATTGTTCGTTACCAGTGCCACAAAAAAAGAGAAAAAAAAGCCTCGGTTGCAGAAAGCCGCTTTCAGTGGCTTATACGAAAAGGCTGCGCGATTAACGACTACCCAAATGCTGCAGTCGCAGTAGAGAGAGAGAGAGAGAAAGAGCCAGAGAGAGAGAGAGTTGTTGAGGCCTTTTGGTGCGACAGCGTCGAGCCGACGAGACTAAGTCCATGGCAGGTAAACAACGCATGTTCTCGACTTGTAGGACGAAAAAAAAGAGCAAAACAAGCGCAGTCAGTGGAAACGACTAGGCGTGACACCCCGGACACGAAATTAAGCGTACTTAAGGGTCAGAAAATAAAAGAAAAAACGCGGGCACTACACGAAGGCCATTAAACGTGACGGCAGAGAACGAGTGCGGGAGACTGCACTTGCACCTACCTACGCGTCTTAGCAAACTTGGGTGCAGCGCCATTCGACCGAGCTCCGCGAACGGCGAGCCGAGAGGTCGCATCTGTATTCTGTAAACAACGCTCGCCAGTGGTATGTCGTGAGAATATTTGAAGGGACA
>JALIZH010026065.1:600000-772070 GCA_030522465.1 Rhipicephalus appendiculatus
TCAATAACCAGGAAAAAGAATGTCTAAAACTTTTCATACACAGTGAATGCCATCCCACTGGAGCGTGTTAAGGAGCACAAATACTTTGGATTAACAATAACACATGGCTTAAGATGGAACTCGCATATTAGCAACATGACATCCACTGCATTGAAGCGCCTTTTCTTTCTGAGGAGAGACACCTCCGACTAGCTCCACCCGATATAAAAATGTTAGCACCTAAAACCTTTGTCAGGTCAGTCCTGGAGTATGCAAATGTTATTTAGTCCCCATACACTAAGAAACTAATTAAGAAAGTAGAAGGCATCCAAAGGAAAGCACTAAGTTACACATATTGCCACGCGCGTTTCTAATTTTCACAGTAGCTGTATTCGGTTTTCGCCCACAAAGACTGTCAGCAATGCTCAGCGCAAACCGCGCCTCTTTGTTCGAGAAGCTTCCCGATTATTGTAGATCGTTTTGTTAAGATTGCACGCAAGACGCGAACACTCGAGCTTATTCCAGAGCTTGCGCGACAGCCAGTGATAAGGCTGGAATATTCGATGCCACACGTATAAATGCCGACGCACTTCACTGCTCGTCAGTTGATCGCCGGCCGACGCTCCGTTCGCCGCTATCTGTGCCAGTGTGCATAGCTGTAATCTGACTTTTACGTTTCACGGCCACAAGTTTGGCCAAATAAACAGTTTCTTCTTTGACCCGCTGACTGTTGCCTTCGTCGACGTCACGACCACGTGACATCTGGTGGAGGTGCTTCCCGGTCCATGTACCGAACGCCCCCCTCCAGCCGTGAGCCGAGCCCACTCCGTGAAAAGGACATCGACACCGACGCTGAGCAGCGAACCAGCCGCAGGCAACAAGGGCTACCTCCTGAGTTCGGGCCCCTACCGGATAAGACTCGAAAGTCCAAGGCCACGACCACTACTGCGACAACTATGGCAGCCACTGCACCAACTCCCGGAACGGCCGTGATGCAGCAGCCAAGGGAGCCACCGACTTTCCGTGGATCATCTTTTGAAGACCCGGAGACGTGGCTGGAGACGTACGACCGAGTGGCCAGCCTCAACCACTGGGACACGGAAGAGAAGCTACGTCGCGTCTACTTCTACTTGGAAGACGCGGCAAGAACCTGGTTTGAGAACCGCGAGTCAGCACTTCAAACCTGGGATCTCTTCCGCGGTGCATTCCTGGGCACGTTCACGAGCGTCGCCCGCAAGGAAAGGGCCGCTTCTTCGCTGGAGACACGGGTGCAACTACCAAATGAGAAAGTGGCGATCTTCGTGGAAGAAATGACGCGGCTGTTCCGGCACGCTGACCCCAACATGCCCGAGGAGAAGAAGGTCCGTTTGCTCATGCGAGGGGTCAAGCAAGAACTATTCGCTGGGCTGATGCGGAACCCACCGACGACCGTCCAGGAATTCCTGTCGGAAGCAACAGCGATCGAGAAGACGCTGGAGATGCGAACCCGCCAGTACAATCGCCCAACGAGTCAAGACAGCCCAGCCGTTTATGCTCTCGACGACTTGCGCAAAACGATCCGAACGATCGTGCGGGAGGAACTGCGCAAGCTGTTACCCTCACCGCAGCCGCAAGTGGACTCCATCGCAGAGATCGTTCGAGAGGAAATCCAGCAGTCGATGGGCACCTCTGAACCGCCACGGCCCCAGCCGCAAGCCATGAGCTACGCAGCTGCAGCCCGACGCTACGCTCCCGCTCCATGCCCACGTCAAGAGGTCGCACCGCCGCATTTACGCCGCCAGAGAGCGCCGCCACCACCACCGATGCCATACCGTCCACCCGCCGGCCAGCACTACGCTCCGAGGAAGACCGACGTTTGGCGCGCCCCTGACAACCGCCCGCTCTGCTACCACTGCGGGGAGGCCGGCCACACGTACTGCCGCTGCCAGTACTGACAGATGGAGCTGCGCGGATTCGCCGTCAACGCGCCGCGTCCGCAGCCAGGCGAACGGCCTCGCGACATCGACGACTACATCACCGGAACACAGTGGACACCCCGACGACCTTCCCGCTCGCCGTCGCCCGGCCGCTACATGTCACCGCACCGCGGGCAGTACACTGGCCCAAACCGGGGCCGGTCGCCTAGCCCGTATCCGGGAAACTAAGGGCAGCAACCGATGGAGGTGCGGTTGCTGTACGACGAAATGCCGAAGATCCTCCGCGGCCGCCGACGACGACAACGCGACGAAACCTGCTGAACACAACGCGAAGCAGACGAAGACCTGCCGGCGAAACATCGCGGACCGACGAAGACGTGACGACGCAACAACGAGGCAGCGCAACAAATCGACGCAGCCGTGACCCGACGCCGCGACCCAACCGCAACGCACGACGACGAACCAGCGACCTCGACGTAATATTCGACGGCCACAACGTCACCGCTCTCGTCGACACTGGAGCCGACTATTCTGTCGTCAGTGGGCCTTTCGCGACGAAGCTGAAGAAAGTGAAGACTGCTTGGCAAGGCCCTGAAATCCGGACCGCTGGCGGTCATCTAATAACGCCGGCCGGTGTTTGCACAGCAAGAGTCACCATCAATAACCGGACTTATCCCGCCAGTTTTCTAATCCTACAACACTGCTCCAGGGATGTGATACTCGGGATGGACTTCCTAAGTCAACATGGCGCCGTGATCGACTTGAGGTCTGAGTCAATAACCCTAACCTCAAAAAACGCACTGCCGCCCCACACGACGCCAGCGACCCATGCTTTAAATTTGATAGATGAGCACGTCACCGTTCCGCCTTTCTCCAGCGTCATCATTTCGGTCGGCAGCGAAGAATCGATAGACTTGGAAGGCGTCATCGAGGGCGACCAGCACCTGCTTCTTAACCGTCAGATTTGCGTCGCAAGAGGCATCGCCGAGCTGCATGATGGCAAAGCTAAAGTAATGCTTACAAATTTCAGCCACGAATACAGGCAATTCAACATTGGTACAACGGTCGCCTTCATGAATGAATTCGTAGACGCCAGCAACGCTTTCACCCTCAGCGACGCCACGGAACCTGCTTCGACGAATCAAGGTCCCCAACCAGTTTTCGACGTGAATCCAAGCCTTCCGAAGAACAAGCAATGCCAGCTCGAAGCCCTGCTCCTGCAATTCAGGGACTACTTCTCGTCGTCGTCAAGGATCCGACAGACTCCACTCGCTAAACATCGCATTATAACAGAAGAAAGCGCCCGCCCAATCCGCCAAAGCCCGTATCGAGTTTCGACACGTGAACGTGAAGCCGTTAAGAAACAGGTCGACGAAATGCTAAGCGACGACATCATTCAGCCGTCCATGAGTCCATGGGCGTCACCCGTGGTCTTAGTGAAGAAGAAGGACGGAACCCTACGCTTCTGCGTCGATTATCGTCGCCTGAACAAAATCACGAAGAAAGACGTGTATCCTCTCCCACGCATAGACGACGCCCTGGATCGACTCCACAACGCGATGTACTTTTCGTCGATGCACCTCAAGACCGGGTATTGGCAAATCGAAGTCGACGAGAGAGACCGAGAGAAGACTGCCTTGATCACACCAGACGGCCTCTTCGAATTCAAGGTCATGCCCTTCGGTCTTTGCTCGGCACCTGCGACGTTCCAACGTGTTATGGACACTGTACTCGCCGGCTTGAAGTGGCAGACCTGCCTTGTGTACTTAGACGACGTCGTTGTGTTTTCTTCGAACTTCGACGAACATCTCCGGCGCCTTGAAGCTGTACTTCAAGCAATCAAGGCCTCCGGACTCACCCTGAAGCCAGAAAAGTGCCGCTTCGCATACGAGGAACTTCTTTTCTTGGGTCACGTCATCAGCAAGTCTGGAATTCGCCCCGACCCACGGAAAACAGCTGCCATGGCTGCCTTCCCGCCGCCAACCGACAAGAAGGACGTACGCCGATTTCTCGGCTTGTCGCCTATTATAGACGCTTCGTCAAGGAATTTTCACGCATCGCCGAGCCACTAACTCAGCTCACGAAAAACAACGTGGAATTCAAGTGGGAAACGGCGCAAGTCGAAGCATTTCAAGAATTGAAATGACGCCTGCAGACGCCTACAATACTTGCGCATTTCAACGAACACGCCGACACGGAAATCCACACCGACGCAAGCAGCGTAGGACTCGGCGCCGTTCTTGTCCAGAGAAATGCCGGCGTGGAAAGGGTTATCAGTTATGCTAGCCGGTCGCTATCCAAGGCAGAAGCCAACTATTCCACAACAGAAAAGGAGTGCCTTGCCATCATCTGGGCAACGTCAAAGTTTCGCCCCTACCTCTACGGCAGGCCCTTCAAAGTTGTGAGCGACCACCACGCCTTGTGTTGGCTAGCTAACCTGAAGGACCCTCCAGGTCGTCTCGCCAGATGGAGTCTGAGACTTCAAGAATTCGACGTTACCGTCGTTTACAAGTCCGGACGAAAACACTCTGACGCCGACTGCTTTTCTCGCGCCCCCGTCGACCCGCCGCCGCAGGATGACTTCTTCTTGGGAACCATAAGTGCCGACGACTTCGCCGAACGACAGCGAGCCGACCCGGAACTCAGGGGCCTTGTGGACTACCTCGAAGGCAAGACCGTCATTGTTCCAAAGGCATTCAAGCGAGGACTCGCGTCGTTTTTCTTGCGAAACGGCATTCTCCTAAAGAAGAATTTCTCGCCACTTCGAGCCAACTACCTTCTCGTAGTGCCCTCAGCCTTGCGACCAGAAGTCCTGCAGGCTCTACACACGACCCGACGGCTGGACACCTCGAACTTTCCCGCACGCTCGCCAGAGTACAGGAAAAGTACTTCTGGCCGCGTCTTGCCGCCGACGTCGCCCGCTACGTAAGGACGTGCCGAGACTGTCAGCGACGGAAGACACCGCCCACAAGACCAGCAGGCTTCCTTCAGCCGATCGAGCCTCCTCGGCGACCGTTCCAGCAGATCGGGATGGACCTCCTGGGGCCGTTCCCAACGTCGACTTGCAGAAATAAATGGATCGTCGTAGCTACCGACTACTTCACCCGCTACGCCGAAACAAAGGCCCTGCCTAAAGGCAGTGCCGCCGAGGTAGCCAAGTTCTTCGTTGAGAACATCGTCCTTCGACACGGCGCCCCAGAGGTTCTCATCACCGACAGAGGTACGGCGTTTACGGCTGACCTAACTCAGGCGATCTTGAGATACAGCCAGACAAGCCACCGCCGGACCACCGCGTACCACCCACAGACCAACGGCCTCACCGAGCGTCTTAATAAGACCATTGCCGACATGCTGGCCATGTGCGTCGATGTCGAACACAAGACGTGGGGACGCCATCCTCTCGTACGTGACCTTCGCGTACAACACGGCCATACAAGAAACGACGCAGATGGCGCCATACAAGTTGGTATACGGACGGAGCCCGGCAACGACGCTCGACGCCATGTTGCCAAACGTCACCGACGAAGCAAACATCAACGTCACCGCCTACCTACAGCGCGCCGAAGAAGCCCGACAACTAGCCCGCCTCCGCATCAAGAATCAACAGACGACCGATAGCCGCCGCTACAATCTTCGACGACGCTTCGTGGAATACCAGCCCGGCGATCGTGTTTGGGTGTGGACGCCGATACGCCGACGCGGACTAAGTGAAAAACTTCTGCGACGGTACTTCGGACCGTACAAGGTACTTAGACGTCTTGGCACACTCGACTACGAGGTTGTCCCCGACGGCATTACGAACTCTCAACGGCGCCGTGCGCGACCTGAAGTCGTCCATGTCGTGCGCCTCAAGCAGTTTTTCGCGCGTTAATGAACCTGAGGACTCTACTTTTTTCATTGGACTTTCTTGCTTGTGCTTATTGTTTATTGTGCTTTCTTGATTTATTTATTGTTGCATGCATTTTCCCCCCGTGTTCTGTTTTAAACATCGGGACGATGCTTTTTCAGAGGGGGGGCATTGCCACGCGCGTTTCTAATTTTCACAGTAGCTGTATTTGGTTTTCGCCCACAAAGACTGTCAGCAATGCTCAGCGCAAACCGCGCCTCTTTGTTCGAGAAGCTTCCCGATTATTGTAGATCGTTTTGTTAAGATTGCACGCAAGACGCGAACACTCGAGCTTATTCCAGAGCTTGCGCGACAGCCAGTGATAAGGCTGGAATATTCGATGCCACACGTATAAATGCCGACGCACTTCACTGCTCGTCAGTTGATTGCCGGCCGACGCTCCGTTCGCCGCTATCTGTGCCAGTGTGCATAGCTGTAATCTGACTTTACGTTTCACGGCCACAAGTTCGGCCAAATAAACAGTTTCTTCTTTGACCCGCTGACTGTTGCCTTCGTCGACGTCACGACCACGTGACAATATAATCAGTATAAGCTACAGACTCACCCTCCGAACTACTCAAGAATGCCAGGATTTTAACATGACAAAACAGAGCTGTACTAGCTCGTTCTTTATTTCCAACTGAGCTTTATTTCCAACACAAAAAGTTGGGGGGTTCCCCAGGTAAAAAAGCTGTTAAAGACAGTGGGTTCCCAGTCACTGCGGAATCAAGGGCAATGAAATGGCAGATGAGTTGGCGAAAGCCACTCATCATTATGCACAAACCCGCCTCATTCCTATATAACAGTGCGACATAAACGGAATCTTACTAAGATCAAAACGTGAATAATGCTTAATCACCTGGTTTTCAGACAGCACAAAGGAATCGATCCTGTACGCTGTTGACCCTAATCTTGAGTGCCAATTAGACCCTCAGCTCCCAAGACGTATCGACACGCTCATACATCGTCTAAGGCTAGGAACTGCTTACACAAAGCACTTACTTCGGATACAACGTGCACCATCGTCAACAAGTTCATGCGACCACGATGACGAGGATGTGTATCATCTATTGCTCCACTGCCCCAGACACGACACACACAGACGGCGACTCGAACAGAAACTCCACACGCTAGACTCGGAACGAGCGTTTTCGTTGGGGAAAATACTAGGCCCATGGCCATCAAGGATAAACCGAAAAGTGATGAAAGCGCTCCAACGTTTTTTTGAGGACACAAAGATTTGTGATGAGTATTGAAAGTGTGCACCGCGACTATGTGTTTGCTCTACCTAAATGAGACTTTTCGAACTTACCGATGTAGGACTGTATATATGTATATATATATATATTTTCTTTTTTTTTTTTATCTCAACAGCCAAGTGGAAAGGGGTAGCCGTCACCAAGCAATGCTGACAACAACTCCTTCATCTATTTTTCTATTTCAATAAAAAAAAAATAAAGGACAGCTTGAAGGGACCTGGGGGACCGTACAGGCAGCAGCGAAATGAAAAGTCGGAGAGAAAAGAAAAAAGAAAATAACTAATACAACTTGATAAGATATAATAGCATCAGTACAGGAAAACAATTATAAAAAGATACAAAAAAAATGCACAGATACAGCGAAGTGAATATTACAGGGAAATGCACAAGAAATTAAAATGCACCCATACAGTTATGAAAACTGCACAATTCCAAAGATGCAAACGTTAGAACATATAAAAAATAAGTTTGGCAATGCAAGAATAATGGTACAGTGACAATAAAGGAGATTATGTTGTAACGGCTGTACAGTCGTTTAATAGGACAAGTCTTATTTGTTTTTTAAATCTATGGGGTGGGATATCAACATTTATTTGTGAAGATACACGATTTATTAATGCAGGTATCTGATAGGTGAGGGCTGACCTTCCGTAATTTGTACGTGTTCGTGGTATTGGCATCTGAGTATAACGTAGGAGATAACGTCCTGATGTTGCATGTGCCATGTCTATTAGATTGTGTTTCTGTATGTGCAGGAGGAGTTTATAGTCTTATAATTTACTTGCTTTAAGCAAATTATGCTTAATAAATAAAGGATTTGTTGGCAAGTCTTTTGGCTCACCATAATAATTCTCGAATAGTCTGAGCACTTTCTTTTGCATTGTTTCCAGTTTGCTGTAATTTGTAGTTGTTGTGGTACCCCAAACAAGTGTGCAATAAGATAGCCGAGATAAATTTTTGTACCAGCTTCTGCATAACCACTTTAACATTGATGTCTCCAGATACATTTCCGGATGTGAAACACGGCCATCACAACAGAAACACACACAAACACTCAAGGAATACCGATTTCATATGGACTGTTTTAAAAATTCATCTTTTCCCTTAGCCATAAGAGAGCGGAATGATATTATCGAGGCCATCACTAGCAGCTGCTCCTTGGATGTACTATCGCGCTCAGTATGAGCTACATCACGCGAGCGCGTGGCCCAGCGCTCTGCAAGGCTGTAAAGTGGCGCCGATCGTGCCATATTTTCGAGTTATTGGGAGAGAGTTTGGCTATTCCTGTAAGTGCGCATCACTCCCTATTGCTTGCTTTCACCCTGGCCCTCTTTTATTTGAAGGAACGTTTTGCCATTTATTTAGCTTTACTGAAGAAAAATTCGAAGTCTGTTTGTCAAGCCACGGCGGCCGTTATCATTTTCGAAGCTGACATCACGACAGGGCAAAACGAGGGCGAGCGTGAAAGCAAGGCGAGGCGATGCACGCTCAAAGAAACAGCTAAACGCTCCCCTGATAACTCCAAGTTATTTCACGATCGGCGCCACTTTACAACTTTACAGTGCTCTTGGCCACGCGCTCCCACGATGTAGCTCATACTGAGCGCGATAGTATTCACTTGCTCCATGGAAAATAACTCACTAGAATTACAGATTTAACTATCTTGTACTTGTATCCTGTATTTGTATCTTCTATTTTTTTGCTGTTTGTAGTTATGGTATCATTTACATATCTACATTATTGTTTTTAATGTGCGCCTGTTACTCACTGAAACATTGTACTCCTCTATGCTTGGGTGAATACTGTTTAAAACCATCTGCGTACCATGTTTATATTGAAGCAATTTGTTTTAGCTTGAAACTTCACGTTCTAAAATAACTATCAATAACTATAGTAGCCATATTTTGAATGGTATGTGATGCATATACTTTTGCAGTTATGGTCAAACAAAAATCTGCACCAACTCTCTTGATGTCATATGTGTATATATGTATGTGTAATCTGTTTACTTACTACTTTTTCTTTTTTTTGCCCTTCCTGTTATAGTCCCTCAAGGGACTGACAGTTTATGTAAATAAATAAATATTAATAATAACTAACAGACAATAATGCCAAGGAAAGTATAGGGGACGGTCAGCTGCCAGCTCATAATAAGATCACGTGCTAAGTGACGCCAACAGGCAGAAAAAGAGTGTTCCACACTCGCCGTCATGGCTACTGGCGGAGCTGACTGACACTCCCACGTTTAGATGCACATACAGTAAAACCTCGTTAACCCAGATCTCACGGGACCTGAGAAAATGTCCGAGTTAACCGAATTCCGGATTATCGAATCGACCATGAAAACAAAAGGAAAATGTACTCGGCACAGACAAACCTTTATTTAATGAAAAACTGCGTTATTTTTGTCTGCCTCGTCGTCGGAATTTCTGCTAGAACGATTTTCTTCAACCCCATCAGGTGGTGGTGCGCACGCTCGCTGTCGCTGGCTGCAGTGGCGGCCACTTCACTCCGGTGACGGTCGCCATCATTGTGAAGCGCGACGGCGGTGGCAATGCGCACAAGCACAGCCGGAGAACGCAATGTGCACGAGCTCGCACGCTACGCGCGAAGTCACAGCACAAAGAAACCAGCAGCGTAGGCATAGGGAGCAGTTGTGGTGGCGATGGCAGCGTAAACCGTCCCGTCGTCCGTGCGTGCTGCCGTTGCGCTTTTAATAGACACTGGATGTGCCGGCGGCCCAAGCGCTTCCGCCGGGTGGTGACTAGAGCCACCTAGCCACTTTCCCCTCATTCACTATCATCATGATCATATTCTGCTGCAGTTGTTCGTTCGGTTTCAGTTTCTCCAAAACTCTAGTTCCGCCGTCAGTTACGGCAAACAGGGCTTGCGCCTCCAGGCCGCCAAGATCGCGCGATTCTAAGCATGAAGTACCGATTGCGCTCTCCGGAGTTGTCAGAGTTAACCGGTGCGCAGCTAAATCCCACCGAATTAATGAGCATCTGACACCATTCAAGTATACACAGTTTTGCCGGGACCGCGCCGCGAGTCCGAGTTAACCAAATTTCCGAGTTAAGGAGATCCGGATAAAAGAGGTTTTACTGTATATACCCCACAAAGTGGGCGGGGGGGATGGCCGCCACGGTAGCTCAGTTGGTAGAGCATTGGAAGAGTTATTCGAAGGTTGCAGGTTCGATCCCTGCCGACGGCAAGTTATCTTTCTTTTCTTTCTTCCCATTTACCTTACATTTACTACTAAAATTAACAGCGCAAAGAACGGACCCCACACAAAGGAAACACACAGGGCAGCGCTTGTCCTGTGTGTTTCCTTTGTGCGGCGTCCGTTCTTTGCGCTGTTAATTTAAGTATGCATAACCAACTAGCCCAGTCAGCTACATTTACTACTAATAACATCCCCTATACTTTCCTTGGCATTATTGTTTGTTAGTTCTCATTAATATTGTATCTAACTTATCACAGTGTAACATGTCAGTGCACACATTCAGCATCTAGTTAAAACACGGCCCTGCATGCTCCTTCCAATCAGCACAGTAAGGCAATTGCATAAAGATGCAAATGCCTTACGTGTGTCGTAATGTGTGGCTTAACTTGCATAAAGATGAAATCCCAAGCCTTAACAGTTATCTTTCACATAGACCCCACGTGTGCCAGATTGATAGGTTCGCATATTACATGGGCATGCGCAGATAAGTTTTCATGCCTTCTTTCTTTTCCGCCGTTGTGCGCGTCTTCAGTTGTTAGTAGTCGTTTGCGGTGTCCTTACTTCCTTCTTGCGTTTGTGTTTGCACGCCCTGTCTTTTAAAATAAGGTGACTAAAACATGGCAGTTAGTTAAAGCTGCAGGTGTTGACCAAACTTCTGTACGACAGAGCATCCTCCATCTTATGTTTTCGTCTTTTCTTTCAGTTTTCGCTTAGGGTGTGCGTCACGAATTTCTGCGGTCTAGAGACAAACGGAACTCTTTGCAATCACAACAAAAGTCATTTATGCAATAGGCTTAACTGTAATACAGCCAAACAACAAACTTAACTCCAAAGCACAGCAAACTTAAAACTTACACACGTTAAGATAACTAGTAATGAAACAACCCCATGTCTATACTATCATGCTACAACACTTAACAAACAGGAAAACAGAAAAACGTAATGTTCTAACCGTCCACAACTGTTGCGGCGGCTGTTCCCCCGACGTGGCGTTTGACGTCGGTCACAACAGTGTCAACGCGGCGTAGACGTCTGCTTCCGTTGCAAAGACGGAGCTTCTTCGAAGGACCAACATGACACTGGACGTGGTCTGCCACGCGCCAGGCAAACAACACGAGTACAGTGAAACCTCGTTAGTATGTACCCGCTTTAAACGTACTAACGGTTAAAACGTAGTTGCGACGAATCCCCGGCCGAGTCTCATAGAGACTAATGCATTTGCGGACCGCTTAAGCCGTAGTGGTTCATCTGATGCCTACCGGTTAGTGCGTACCAACTGCGTGCAGCGATAACATTTTGCACCATAAAAATTTACAGCGCCGTTGAACTTGCAGATGCCACAGTGTCCCGCAAACGGTTTTCCGTCATTTTGATAAGTGCGGAGATCGGCCGATCAACTATTCCGACTTCCGCGCGATTGGGGCGGTGCCTTCGCGGGCAAGCATACGGGAAAAAACAAAGGCGAGGTGGCGACCACCGACAAACGCGCCGCTATGACTTATCGCCGACAAAAAGCCTTATCACAGTAAGCATCACGCGTGTGGCGTAGCGCCGCTTTAAGCCTACTGCACGCTTTTAATAGGCGACTACCAGAACGCGCTGGGCCGCCGATCGCTGCCGCCTCGTTGTGCGGGACCGTGTTCAAGTGCGCACCGCTTTGCAGAAACGCAAGCAGCTCGCTGTTGCGGAGTTTAGCGTTGCGGACCGCGGGCACCGAGAAACCTTGCTGTATTGACGCTAACACGCGCCGGGTACAACAAGCGTAGTGCTGTTGTAGCCATACGGCCATACTGCACGCTTTCATTAGGCGACAGACAAAAGCGCCTCTGTCCGCTGCCAGGACTGCTAGAGCATCGCGGAGTGCGCATCGCTTGCAGAAAGCTCGTCATCGCCGCGTTAACCCAACAAGCTACTTGCCGCATATGTGCACGGGCTGAAGCGGAGCGGGCATATTCTACAGCAAGCGGACCGGTAGTCACGGCGTGCGCCGAGTAGGCGAAGCGCTGCACGCAACTAGCCAGTAGACGATTTGTCTCTCCGCGTCCGTACCGCGGTTCAAAAAAAAAACTGTCAGTTTTCGCTTACAAGCAGACCGCGGAACACATGTATCGCGGACAGCCGATTATGTCCGTTCCGTCGCTATATACAACGCTGTGTATCCCGGACCCCGCAGTAGTTTCGAAATGGTCCTTGGCGTCACCACCACGTGCTATATATCGGACTTGTGTGCGAGAGTGACAGAATATTTTCTGCACTTGGGCAAAAAGAAAGAAATGGCTTTGTGGTGGGCACTTTAAGCAGTATTTGCTGTGGCACTGTATTTATTCCTTTGATGGCGGCGATGGCGCACGTCAGGAGATGCAAATTTGTAGCTGGTGGTTAATGCGCAGTACGTTTAGTGCGTAGTTATGCCGCCGTTCCCGGCAGGTACATATTAACGAGGTTTCACTGTAGGTGGTTGACCGCGTGGCTGTGGATGCAGACAGGTGTCGGCTGCGTGGTCTGTCCCAGGCCTGCGGAATGATGGGAAAGCTCATGTCCCCAGGCCTTCCTTGCACATCTTCAGCTTCACCAACACTTGGTCCAGGCTTCCATGATCAGCCTCCACATCTCCAGGCCATTGCTGGAAAGCCGACTGCCTTGCTCTCCGCACACGTCAGCCAAGCCTACTCTTCCATTCCTCGCCGCCGCTGCTTCCCCTGTCTCGAGCTCTTTCGAACCCCCGGCCGCTCCTTCTTCGTTTTCTTTCTTCCTTCTCTATGGCGCTTCCTTTCTGTCACGTGCATCGTCGTCTTCATTATTGACCAGCTACGGTTTTATACGTGACAGTGTGTCTTCATCTTTAACCTGCCACGTTTTGGTCACCTTACTATCTTGCTTTTCTGTGCTGATCTGGGAGGAGCACGTGCAGTGCTGTGTTTCAATGAGATGCTGAATGTGCGCACTAACATGTTACACAGTGATTAGTTCCCATGCGTGCCTTTGCGAACAAGGGCCCCATAGCGGAGACGAAATGTCATATTTGTTTTTGTTTCAACGACTGGTTGGTGCTTGCTATTTGCCACCATCTATATAATCAACTACAGCCTAGTTTTTCTAAAGAGATAGCTGTCATGTTTATTGTTATTACTCGCTACTTTTGTGTGTGTGGCTTCCCGACGGTGACGTGTGACACTATAAAAAGCACCCATATTAAATAAAGCTCAGTTGGTAGTTCAGCACTGGTCCTGTTGCACCTGTGTCTTTCGTCCAGTCTTTCGTGCTGGTTAACCTTGGCAAATGTCACACCAACTTGCCCAGACAAAAGCACTCCTAAGCCAAACGTATTGTTGACTTTACCAAGTTCATCATCCTGAGGCTTATTCACATCATTTTCCTGGCATTTTTTCCCCCGCAGGGGCAAACATTGAGCCGAGATGAAATGTTCCCCCTTTACGAAGGTCCTAGAGAAAAGTTGGAGCCTCACCTGTCTGTCGGAGGTACTCCAGGGTCTTGGCATCGACGGGAAAGAAGCCCACGGTGGCTCCATACTCGGGGCACATGTTGGACACAGTGGCACGATCGGCAATGGACAACTGGGCAACGCCGGGCCCAAAGAACTCGACGAACTTGCCGACCACCCCAACCTGGCGCAGGTGCTTGGTGATGGTGAGCACCAGGTCAGTCGAAGTGGCCCCGGCCGGCAATCGGCCGCTCAGCCGGTAGCCCACCACGGGAGGCAGCAGCATGCTGGTCGCCTGGCCCAACATCACGGCCTCGGCCTCAATGCCCCCCCACACCTGGGCAACAAAACGCATTCTGCTGCAGTCGGGGTTACGTCTCCTCATCTGGTGCAAACCAAAAAAAAATGTGCCCACACAACGTTTCATCCACCATAAACCTCTGTGCAAGTTTAAAGAAGCATTTACACAAACATTTTGCACCTTGATTTTTTTTGTTGCAATAGGTAGCTTATGACCCACTTATCACGGCTGGAAACAACATTTGCAAGAGTGCGCGACGGTTTCAAGGAGCACCGAGCTAGGCAGGAGCAATTGCACACCTGCCAACTTCGCAGCTTGAAAATTCGGGAGAAAGACCGCAGCGGGGGAGGGGGGGGGGGGAGCGCATATCTGACATTACTGAGACTGAGACACTTGCGGCCCGCTGTCATAGCTTCCGTCCACTGCGATTGCGAAAGCACAGCGTTTCAGAGCCTCCACCATTGTGTTTTCGGCATCTGCAGCCATTTTCCCGACGATGGCAGTTGTTTTTACGTCCGCACCCGTACCACTTCGCGTCCTCGCACTTCGGGAAAAATTTCCTTAACAACAGTCCCGCGTGATCACTAACGCTTAGCGGCAACTTGCGTTCCACAAGAAATCCTGTGAATAGGCATTCTGCGCGGATCGCGCTGTCTTCGCAGCTCTTTTGGAAGAAACTTCCGATGTTGCCCTGCCCTCCCGCAGCACGAACGTATTTTTGATACTTCTGTGAAGCGATGTGCACCTTTATGTCGGCCTTGCCGTCGTGCGAAACGCTTACATCACAGGCGCACGTGGTACAGAATTCGTACTTGTCACCTTTCCGCAAAGCCACAAAGCACAAAAACTCATGAGTCCAGAAACACTTGCAAGTACTTCTTTGCTTTTGATACCGCCATAGACCTTCCAAGTGAACTCGGGGAAACACGCAACCCCCCACAACCACGTAACAAACACAACTGACGCATACGCAGGCGGCGTAGGCCTAGCGTACAAAATGCGGGAGCCAAAACACACAGACACGAAAGTTGTGGTACCTTTTCCCTCGCCTTCTTTTGGTACGGTGGCGAGCGCGTCTCGCGGCCACCGGCCTTCACCCAGATGTGCCTAGAATCAGGGGCGTAGCCATAAATTTTTTGGGGGGGGGGAGGGGGGGGGGGGGGCGCCTCCTTCATTTCGGCAGGGGCACCTCCTTGAAATGGTCATTTTTCGCTCTATATTCCACGGCAAAAGAAAATTTCGGGGGGGGGGGGCACGTGCCCGGTGTGCCACCCCCTGGCTACGCCACTGCCTAGAATATACTTAGCGGTACTCTACGGTACGGTACAATGAACTAGAAGTGTAGTGGCGAGTGCTCTTCCGCAGCACCGCAACTGTCGCAGCAGGAAAGGCCGACAAGAGTGCGTGGTTTTAAAAAAAAAAAAGGAAAAAGGAGGAAGAAAAGCGCCTCTGCTGTGGCGGCCACTTTTCGGGAGATTCGAGATAGCATTCGTACAATAGGGAGATTCGGTCAGAATTTGGGAGTCTCCCAGACAATTCGGGAGAGTTGGCAGGTATGCAATTGCAGTGGCTAGGTAAGCACAGCTGGCCATGTAACCACGCAAAACTGTGACACGAACACCACGTGTGAGGGTGCGTGCAAGCGGGCGCCGTATTGACCAGGCCAACAAAAACTTGTGATGCAGGTTTGTTTACGCTGACACCGCATTGATGTCGGCGTCGCAAGGTGCTCCGCATCTCACTTAGTTGCACGGCATGCACTTTAAAATTGATTTTAAATATGTTCTAGGCTACATTTGCCCTTGATATCTCGTAGATGTTGTGTATATCTCCAGATAAATCTATCTCACTCATTATCTCACCTTCGAAATTTTGTGTCAGTGCTCTTTTAACCAGCCCTGTGTACTCATCGATGGCCTAGTGTTGCGTACAAGGATGCGCAAATAAATATAAACAGCGTGACAGTAGTCTGCACTTGGTGCAGTATGCTGTAAATCCACTCGTATGTGGACCATAAGTAATGTGTGCTTGTCTCCTCTCTTTGTGGTGTTAATGCACCCTCACACGCCCAGGTTTGCACTAAGTTAAAAACGGTTGTGCATGAACAGATCCGAGTCACTGAAAAAGGTTTGTATTATTGCAAAAGGCTATAATAATGTACAAACTGCTACATTCATCATGAGCCTTTGAATACCAGCATCAGCAAAGATCAAAGTGCTGCTTCCCACCCTCCCCAGCCTATTGTGCAAAGAGTGATGCCGCTTGGCTGAGCGATCTGGCTAACTCCCCACACAACATCAGCAGTACTTGCTCACTCACGGATTTGGAGAAGAAAAGTAAAAGCTCTTCTGGAGCACATTTGCAACAGGAAAATTGTGTTCAGAAAAAACATGGTTGATCCCTCCCTCATAAAAAATTGGCGTAACACGAAAGTAAAACGTGTCCTTACAGAAGTAGTTGAATGTTTATTGTACATTTACATAAGAGAGCTTGCAAAATGTCTATTGGTGTTTGGTAGCTATAGAACCATTTCACGTGGATGCACCCATGTTGACGCTTCGCGGTACATCTTTAATCCAACGACTGACGTCTGTGATCAATGATTAAACAAACCCTTGTGGTAGCGGTAGTAGTTAGCGGTTACAGTGTAATCAGAAAAAGCAGTGTGGCAGCCAAAAGAGCGTCGCTGATTGGACGCTGAACTTAGGCTAAGGTTGCTATCTCGCGGCATGTAGTTATTGGACACCATGGCCAGGCTAGAGGGAAACAACGTGCGTTGCGTCTCCCCTGTAGCCCGGCTCTGATTTTTCTCGGGGCGATCATAAACGAGGAATGCGGCATTACAAACCAGGTGATGGAGGTGCACATCGCAGAACTATTTTTTGGTATGGATGGACGCTATGGGCGAGGCCGACGTTTGGGCTAAGGTCGCCACCTTGCAGTGCATTCAGGTGTTGACGAAATTGCACTTTTCCCATTGTAAATGCACCAAATGGATGGACGTGTAGCAACTACGCATGTAGGAGAATATAGCAGAGACCACGGTAATGATGCATTACCTCACTTACCACTCCCAGAGTGTGATACCACCCTGCTGACCAAGAGGAAAGTGTGAGATATAAAAGGCGGTTTGTAAAGCGTCCACAGTGTGTGAACGTGGCACAGTGGATAGCGTGCCCGACATCTGTTGTCGCGGAACGAGAGGTCGTGGGTTTGACTCCCATTGATGAAACATTTTTTCTTCGCCATCTGATCATGTGCATTTTTTTCGACATCATTTCCGTGATGGAAATACGTCACTGAAGTCTTGGTGGACCCCGGCATAAAACACTTTCGTTTAAAATGTCTGCAGGCAGGCTACTTGGTGAAGCAATGCTCTTATTATGTGTACATTATTATTATGTACATTATTATTATGTACATTATTATTATGTACATTATTATTATGTACACGCACAAAAAAACAAGAATAGACAGGCTGGAGTGCTCATCTTCAAGTAGTAACCAGCTGCCTTCTACATTTCTACCATTGTACGTAGCGCAACAGTTTACAAAGGATGAGTAGAAAGGACGAACCACAAGCGCTTACTTCAGCTAAATGTTTGTTTCAAACCAGAAGAATAGCTGGTCAATTCCATCCTAGTGAACACAAGTTAACTTCACAACAGACATGCTGTAGGACGGATTTCATTTCACACCGAAACATTAGCTGCGAGGAGGACGGCAAAGGATGTTGGCGATACACATGGGTGGCAATGGCGAATGTGCGATAAAGGGCCAAGAAGTGCTTCTCCTCTGGCCCGCCTTACACACAGCATTGTGAGGTAATAATATTAATAATTTCCGGGGTATTAAGGACCAGAACCACACTGAGGCAGTGCCATACATGTACGGCACTGCCTCTATGTTTAAAACACGCGCCTTTTTCGATTATTTCTCTTGCTTGGCATGTGCTGCCACACTTCGGGAATACGTGGAATTTTTTTCACGCACCGATGTTTCTCCATCTTTTTTTTTTCTTTGCTTTGCAAAGCGGCAATCCGGCAATCGCTTGCACACCCGAGCACGTTCGCAGTTCGGCTGGTTTAAAACATGCGACTTTTTCGATCATTTTTCTTGCTTGGCATGTGCTGCCATGCTTCAGGAAACTGTGAAATTTTTTTCACGCACCGATGTTTATCCGTCTTTCTTTTCTTTGCTTCGCAAGGCGGCAATACGGCAACCGCTTGCACACCCGAGCACATTCGCGGTTCAGCTGGTTTAAAACATGCGACGTTTTCGATCATTTTTCTTGCTTGGCATGTGCTGCCATGCTTCAGGAAACTGTGAAATTTTTTTCACGCACCGATGTTTATCCGTCTTTCTTTTCTTTGCTTCGCAAAGCGGCAATACGGCAACCGCTTGCACACCCGAGTACATTCGCGGTTCAGCTGGTTTAAAACATGCGACGTTTTCGATCATTTTTCTTGCTTGGCATGTGCTGCCATGCTTCAGGAAACTGTGAAATTTTTTTCACGCACCGATGTTTATCCGTCTTTCTTTTCTTTGCTTCGCAAAGCGGCAATACGGCAACCGCTTGCACACCCGAGCACATTCGCGGTTCAGCTGGTTTAAAACATGCAACGTTTTCGATCATTTTTCTTGCTTGGCATGTGCTGCCATGCTTCAGGAAACTGTGAAATTTTTTTTCACGCACCGATGTTTATCCGTCTTTCTTTTCTTTGCTTCGCAAAGCGGCAATACGGCAACCGCTTGCACACCCGAGCACATTCGCGGTTCAGCTGGTTTAAAACATGCGACGTTTTCGATCATTTTCCTTGCTTGGCATGTGCTGCCATGCTTCAGGAAACTGTGAAATTTTTTTCACGCACCGATGTTTATCCGTCTTTCTTTTCTTTGCTTCGCAAAGCGGCAATACGGCAACCGCTTGCACACCCGAGCACATTCGCGGTTCAGCTGGTTTAAAACATGCGACGTTTTCGATCATTTTTCTTGCTTGGCATGTGCTGCCATGCTTCAGGAAACTGAAATTTTTTTCACGCACCGATGTTTATCCGTCTTTCTTTTCTTTGTAAGAATGGCAGAATGGGCGTGTTGGTTTTGCATATTGACGTGGCGCGAAGACGACAACGGACAGAGGGAGAGTACACAGACAGAGCGCCACTTCCAACAATGTTTATTTCGAGAAGAACACAGTATATATACACACACCACGCGTTGTCACTGGTCTCAATGCGCAGTCGCGTTCAGGTACCGCAGCTCTTTAGGTGATAGCGCAATGGAAGCCACACTAACGCACTTATCACCTGCTTCGATGATTTTCTTAGCTTCTATGATCAATCTTACCGATTTATCGTGGCTTCTTGCGACAACTGAGCAGGCACTAAGGTCGGGGCTACATTGACAATCACGGCAATGAATCGCTAGGTGGCCCTCTGCCATTTCTAATAGTGTTGTTATGCTGTCTTAGCCTATCATTCAGGCAAAGCGGCAATACGGCAACCGCTTGCACACCCAAGCACATTCGCGGTTCAGCTGGTTTAAAACATGCGACGTTTTCGATCATTTTTCTTGCTTGGCATGTGCTGCCATGCTTCAGGAAACTGTGAAATTTTTTTCACGCACCGATGTTTATCCGTCTTTCTTTTCCTTGCTTCGCAAAGCGGCAATGCGGCAACCGCTTGCACACCCGAGCACATTCGCGGTTCAGCTGGTTTAAAACATGCGACGTTTTCGATCATTTTTCTTGCTTGGCATGTGCTGCCATGCTTCAGGAAACTGTGAAATTTTTTTCACGCACCGATGTTTATCCGTCTTTCTTTTCTTTGCTTCGCAAAGCGGCAATACGGCAACCGCTTGCACACCCGAGCACATTCACGGTTCGGCTGGTTTAAAACATGCGACTTTTTCGATCATTTTTCTTGCTTGGCATGTGCTGCCATGCTTCAGGAAACTGAAATTTTTTTTCATGCGCCGATGTCTATCCGTTGTTGCTTTTTTATGCTTCGCAAGGTGGTGCGCCAGAAGTCGCTTGCGCATCCAAGTGCGTAAGAGACTTGCGCATCCAAGTGCGTAAGAGACTTGCGCATCCAAGTTTGCCATGTGCTGCCATGATTCGGGAATACGTGGAATTTTTTTCATGTGCAAATTTTTTGCTTTGCCGGCTATCGCTTGAGCATTAGAGCGCACCCGCGGTGCTGATGGTTTAAAATGCGTGCCTGATCGATCATTTCTCTTGCTTGAAATGTGCTGCCAGGCTTCGGGAAGACATGCAATTTTTTCAGGCGCCGATCTCTCCGTTGTTTTTTTTAAATGCGAAGCATTTCTTAGTGAACTTCAGGCAACTTTGAGGGTACCTACCTACCTACCTGCCTACGACTTTGTGCTCTCCTGGCCGTATCATTAATGGGATTTATACCAAACTTCATATGGCATAATATGACTGTATGACGAACATGAATAACTGGTCATATCATGAAAATCATGACTAACTTGTCATGAACGGCATGGTTTACATGCCATGGCCGTGATGCCCCTGCGGCCGTTTCCTTAACTTGACATACAGTCGCCGACCGTTTATTCGGACTCGGCGGGAACCACCAAAAAGTCCGAATAATCAAGAGTCCAAAAAAACGGATTCACCAGAAAAAAAAAAAGCACCTTTATTGGCCCAGTGGCCAGAAAAGCTTGTCGATGCACGTCTGCACACAAGCACAATCACAGACGACCAAGTCGGCCGTTATTTCAGCCAGTGTTTGGCCATAACTGTACTATTCACCTACGCTGGTTTGGGGACCTGACAGACGATCTCATCATCACCCAACTCAGCAAAAACTCCCAAACAACATCGCATTGAGGTCAGCCGCCTTTGCATTGGCGAACAATTGTGCCTTTATCGCCATCCCCAGTGTCTTGTGGTTGCCGCGTTTCTTCGTTAGTACAGACGGCACGGACGGAATGGGTGGCATCGTAGCCATTTCAGATCAGGCCCAACACATCAAGCAACAAGAGAGCGAGACGCACATCAGGCCCAGCCACAGAAACAACTGACAAGCAAACCAGAGAACATTTATACGCACTTTAGAGAACGGAAACTGTATCTTCCACTGTAGAACGGAAATAAGGGTAGCGGCGGCGTAGTGAAGTGCAATAGGGAGAGCGCGGATGGCGCTGTTCAAACAGGAACCGGAGAAGAAGAGATAAAGGACAAAAATAAATAATGGGGAAAAATAAGGTCATTCTGCCTTAAGAAGTAGAGAGATGGACCGTGAATTTATATTTTTCTTTGATATAATAACACAGATTTTAACATAGAGTTAATCAATTTAGATAAGGCATTAGGCTAACATAAAAAGAAAGTTTTCTTTCCCTATTTTTTTTTCCAGCCTGGTGGCAGACATGTCACCGCCCGTTATAAAGGGGACGCTCATAGCGTCCATCCATCCGGAAACCAGCTCTTAGGCAAAATGGCATCTGGCCTGCGTTTGTGCGGTTTCTATGGTTCTACGGGTTCTCCCTGCGCTAGGCTGCCGGTACAAAATGTGACATGCAAGAAACTCTACGCGCGAATCCACCGTGTGGGCGTCGGCTACAGTGCTGTGCGTAGTTCCTGTGGGAGAATGTTGCCAGGAGGCCTCAACTGGCTAAGAGACACACAACAAATGTGTAAGGTGGCACTAGTTTATTGATCAAGCAAAGAATATATGTGCTGATAAACATAAATTCATCTCAAACAATAAAAAAAAAAATCAAATTCAAACCACCAAGAAAAGCTGTAAGAAGTGCAGACAAGCAATGAGACCAAAGTATGAAATGTGTGGGTTAATTCCTGTATCAAGTATAATAACTTCCCGAACCAGAATTTGCCTGCACCTTTCTTTTGCATCACCTTGCTAAGCGGAAATAATGCAACAGTCGGCCGCACCGAATATTTTCGTTGTTTGTCACATTTTGGATTATAATGGAATGAACATAGTTCAATGACTAAAGATATAGTTCAACAAAAAATTCGACGACGCAAACCAACGAGAAGAGAGGCGAAAGGAAAGGCCTTTCTTCGTTGGTCGCCTCTCGTTGGTTTGCGTCGTCGAATTTTTTGTAACATGCACCAACTAGCCCAACAACAAGTTTTAATATAGTTTAACGCTCTATCTGCGGCTGATTTTATCAGTCCTGCGGTAAAATGGTAAAGCCAACAGAATATCTATACACACTCATCCAGAGAAACGTATCCTAATCAAATGACATGATCGCGACTCCACTGCGCAAATTGCGGAAGAGAGCCGATTGCAATCGATAAGTTGGAGTCCACCCGAGAGATTGATCGCGATATGAAGTGACAAGACGTGTTGCATTCGTCCTGCAAAGCAAGCTGGTTGAAAACGCTCCTTGAGCCATTCATTACTCAAAACAGCACGCTGTAGCTAGCAACGAATCGCAGCCAAGAGGGCTGAGACGAATCTCGACATGCCTATGGGACGCACTTGGCAGTACGATCAGTTCCGGGTCACGAATGCATTTCACAGAGGGTGGTCCCGACCTTGTATGCACTTGTGCATTTTTTCAACACATGTACAGTTTGGCAAGAATGCACACCGCCAGTGTACTCGAAGATACACACCATCAGCATATGAAAAGGAATAGTTGTTACAAACAAAAACATCAAGTTCTTTGCATCATGTAATAATAACTATTGCTTACAAACTACAAGTGAAGCCCAAGCAAATTCATGTTCTTTTGCTAGCTATTAAAGAGAGATTACAATTGTACTGAACGGGTTTCTTTTGTATGCCCCTTATCTTGCTTGAAATTAACTCACTGACAATAAAGAGTTGCTGCTGCACCTAAGTGTAGATTGTGCTTATGATCATCATTTACACAGCATATCAAAAACGACACATAAGCAGAATACTATACAACAAAGACAAGTTCTGTACATCATCAATGTAAAATTTATCACTAGAGGCCGGATTTTTAGGCACTAAAAATCGTGTTTTAGCGCCAAAAATAGGCAGGAAAAACACAGTTTTAGGTCACCAAAATCGTAAATATAGGCACCGGGCGCGGGGACTGGTGGCGCCTCTTTCGGTGGCGACGGGGAACTAATGGAATGGGAGTGCCGAAAAGGGCGCAGGCGCTTGCTGCGGGGGGCGCGGGGCTGGACGTTCGTTTCTCTTCATTGTGCTCTCGTCGCTTGTGTCGTGCGCTGCCGAAATCTACGTGTGCGCGAAGACTGAAGATTACAATATCTTAAGGGTCGGCGAAGGACCGAAAATCAGTGGAAAACATAACAGGAACGGGGGCGTGCAAAACTACAAATGAGGAACAAGTGCAATCGGCGAAGCATCCAGTAAAGACGAGAAGGGAATGGGAGACGTACGCTCTATTTTTTTAATGTTAGGGGACAATGTTAACGTATAGACAGAATAACAAAGTATTAGGAAAAATTAGGCAGATCCCACGTATTGTGGGAACCGATTTTGTGCGAATCAGCGAGTCTATGCTGCATTTGTTTTTTAGCTTTAAGTCACGCGTAACGAGGTGTATTGACGTGTTTTTGTAGATGGAGTTGTGTGCACATAGTGTGCTTAATAAGCATGCCGACTACACTGATGTTTAAAGGTTAACTTGTGGTCTGACGTAATGTTAGCGCTCATGTTAGAGAACAGACGTCAGTGTTATTGAAACGAAGCGCACGCTACGTTGCAATTCACAATTGATGCTGTGAATGTGTGATGCCGATGCTGTGAATATCATACGCGTAGCGTTGATCAGAGAATTGTTCCAGGTCGAGCAACGCTTGAATATAGCTTGCAGATTCATAGGGCACATATGTAATGTTTATCTGACGGTTATAAAAGCGGAGCCAACATTGAAATCAAAGGGGTATAGCACAAACTTAGAAAATAAAGACACGAGAAAACAAGTACGAGGGAGCGCCCGACCTTTCTGCTCCCTCCTACTTCTTTTCTCGTGTCTATTTTCTAAGTTTGCGCTACTATGTACCCCTTTGATGTTAACCAACTCGCCCAACAAGAAGTCTTAATAAAACCAAGATTGGCGTTAAGCCGACGTAACGCCCGTTTCATATGAGTAATGTTTATTACCTTGTCATGAAATTAGATAGCCAGCACTGCAACCACAATTGACGTTGGTTGCACCGACATTTTTCTTGCGCATAGGATTTTTTCAAAAGTAATTTCAAGTCATGGCTTGGCTCTGTGGTAGAATATTTGATATCCGCTCAGAGTACCTGGTTTCGACTCCTGCTGGGATCCGGATATACATCGGGTTCACGTGGCTAATGCCGGGTTTTTTGGACATGCACCCGCTTAAATTATCAATGTCTCTTCTCGCCGTTCCTAGGTCGATCCACTGTGAATCACCTGTGCCTCATACCAGCATCCCGCGGCCCGTGGTATACGCCCGGTATGTGCCGCACGTGACTGGAAAGATTTTCGCGCTACTCATACCACCATATCACAACCAGACAGCCATGTTCGTCTTATTTTTGTACCCACCTATGCCAATTTTGGTTAATGTCAACTTAAGGAGGCGACCACGAGAGCGCCCGGACGTAGGCGGCTAGATAGAGAGATAGAGGAATTTATAGATAGAGATAAGAAATGCTTTGCGTTTAAAATAGAAATAGGAATGGGGATACCTAGATCTAGCTCCACATCGTAGCTTATCGCATTGAACTTCGTCTTCGGGGTGCACTTGCAAAGCAATTTGCAGTCGTTGTCGCTTTTATATTCCTTGATGTCAAGCACGTGGCCAGCTTCGTGCAAGCGGTGACCCTTCTCTAGAGCAAACGCATGAAAACGCGTACGCCGGCTGGTCAAGCCTTAAAAGCCGCAACGCAATGTAACTGGCATCGCCATTAGTGCACATGCGCTGTCAGTACTCGCCTTCCCGCCAGGAGCCCAACAGTGAGGAGCAGCGAGTTTGGCAGTTAAAATACAAAGATGTTTATTTTACAACACTTTCGCCAATCGGGCCGGTCTCATTTGCAGTCCCGAAAGGGAGGAGGCATCGTGCCTCTGGTCCGCCTCCAAACGAAAGCAAACGCATAAAAGCACAGCACCACGCAAAGAACCCTAGTCGACTGACGTTCCGACGGTGCTCCTGGGTGTGAAGACATGAAAAGAACATGTGTCATCCTTTCTTGATGACTTGGCGACCATTGAATGCTGCCACGACCGCAAACGACTGCGGGGAGCTCCCCGTCGGGCTCCCTGGAGCCCGACGAGTGGCCCCGTTATCTGAACACATCGCCGACAGTCGAACGCTTCGTGCTTTGTTCAAGAAACACTGTTGCTGCCGCTTCTCTTTGCCTTGGGCGACAAACGAAACAGCTTACAGCTTGCGATTGTCTAAAAAGAAACGCCGCCGCTACTACTTGAATACGTTGCCGAAAGTAGCAGAGCCTTCTCCGCGTCGTCTGCTTCACATGCCAGTGCTTTCGCTGCCGCCGCTAGGGGTGCATTTCGGGAGGGGCGCCGCTGGCGCCGTACGACGGCCGCCCGGTGCCTATAGGCACAATAAATTTTTACAAAAATTCAAATTTTCGAATAAGGACGTGCGCGACCTGGTCTACGACAGGAAAGCAAACAAATGTTATACAGTCGATCCCGGATATATCGAACTCGAAGGGGATCGCGAAATAGTTATATATATCGATAATTCGAAATACAAAATATGGGTATTTAAGGCTTAAATTAAAGTATTGCAGGCCTCGAAACAGTTCTCGGAAATCGTAACAAGCGCTAACAGTATGCTAAAAACAAGGTGACAACTTCTTTTGCAAGTTACCGCACTTTATTTCGCACGAAAATAGTCCGTAAACGTGTCTTGCTTCTCGCACGCCGTCAAGTTCATCGAGTCATCCTCAGTATCATTGCAAATAAGCAAGTTCAGCACCGTCGGCCACAGCAGCGGTGATTGCACTGTAGCGCGGTAAATGGTTATTGGAGGCAGCGGCAGCGTTGACATCTTCATAACCGCGCGGGTCCACTTCCGCGGGCACCGGCAACGTCAGCCGTTATCTCGGCATCGATGCTCTCAGAAACAGCTACGTCGTCATCCGCACTGATGTCGCTAGCTGCGCTCCCGTCCGAGATAGCGCCCGGAAATGCTAATAAGTCGCAAAATTCACTGAGGCACCGAACGCCGTTGTCAGCGGCAACCGAAGTCGTCACCTGGCACCAAATTCGATTAGGAAATAGTTCACGACGGTGCTTTACTAGACGTCGTTCCAAGCACCAGTCATCATTTTTATCGCCACAAGCGGGTCAATGCTTAGTTCGGCTCCCGAATAAGAATTTATCAGCACAGGAACGAAGCAAGAAGTACACAAGCCGCAAGAGACACCGCACACCACTGCTAGAGTGTACTAGAACTTTTGAGTGGCGCGAACGGAGGCCGGTTCTATTGTTAGCCGCTGACCCCTCTCGCGCGGAAAATTGCGGCGGCGCTGTCATCGCCGGCACTTGAAGAGCGCCCGCTCGCTCCGCGGTTGTCATGGTTTGTGCCCGGTGAATATTCGCGTTGGAAAAATCTATCCTGATCTGCGCAGCTCCTGCTACGCCTCCGAAGCAACGGCTGTATCATTACTGCGTGCCAGGATGCAAGACAAATGCGGAAAACTTCCCTTTCGTAATTGCTTTTTGCCATTGCGGGACGGCATCGCAATGATATGTCGAGCAGCAAGATTGGCAAATATTCCCTTAAGAACATTTTTATCGTAACACATTTTTATGAACGCTCGCTCGGGTTTTTAAATTGGCTCTTTTCAATGACCCTGCAGATGAAGAGCCACGAATGCTTCAGTGGAGAGACCAGCGGAGGTTGAACAAGCCACTGGACGTGGACTGCGCAGTATGCTAGTTACATTTCGGGCCCCGTTTTGTCTTAAGAGATAAATAGTGTACTAATTGTGAAGGCGGCCGAAGTGTGAATACCTAGAGGAACGCCGAACTTGCTTTTGTACCTGAGTGCGAATTAAGACACCAACACCGAGGTAAAAGGAAACACCCGCGGAAAGAATAGCGCCATCTTTTACAGCTGCCTTTTTTTTTTCTTTTTACTTTCCTAGTTGACGTTAAAAGAACTGAGGTAGAAGACTCAGAGCACGATGCAGGTGCTCACTGCGTTGGCGGACCTTCGATACTAATAATAGCACTTCTGTCCAAGTTAATGACACCGCACGAGTTTCCAATTTTTTTTATGTGCACTTGACTCCTGCACAAATGAAATCACCATTGAAAGAGCCCTGCTATTTTTTATTGCCAAGTCCAGGTAGCGTTGAGTGCGGGGTGTGTGCGTGTGTGTGTGTGCGTTAGAAAAGTTGATTGATAGGTGTCGTTGGACCATCGCATGAGAAGCGACGCTCTTGCAACGAGCTGCAAGCATTCCTCTGCGTTGTGGAACGGGGTATGCGTCGTTTGTGCCTGCATATGAATTCACAAATGTGCTCAAGGAAAAGAGCCCTCTTTAGCCTCAACTGCTCAGGGAGATCGCTAAATGATAATAATATCTGGGGTTTAACGTCCCAAAACCACGATATGATTATGAGAGACGCCGTAGTGGAGGGCTCCGGAAAATACGAGCCCCTTGTCTTCTTTTAATGTGCACTGACATCGCACAGTACATGGGCCTCTACCATTTCGCCTTCATCGAAATGTGACCTCCGCGGATCCCGTAACCTTCGGGTCAGCAGCTTAGGACCATAACATCTGCTCCATCGCGGCGGACAAGTCATTGGAATGTGCATCGATATTTTATTAAGTGTCGTACAGTACAGATACTTTAAATCTACATAGCAATTGTGCCTCCAGGACCAAGTGTATCATTTTAAAATAAGCATAACGAAGGAGTGAGTCGCATTTTCTCAGGTATTTGAATAAATGATTGAATTCTCCTTTTTGCGGAGCAATTGCTATACAAGTTCCTCCGCAGGCCTTTCAAAACAAGAAATTCAAGCGACGAATGCTAAAAACTACATAGAGCAATGTGCACAAACTCAAAGCTTCGAACAGCTGACCAATTAAGACGCTTGTGTCAAGGACAAAGCAATAACTCTGTCGTTGCCAGTATGAAAAATCTGCTGCAGCAAACGCTGAGAGCATTCTTCTGTACAGACTTCTTTTATCTCCCAAAAATATATTTGTAAATAAAATATGTCGCTCTGTTTCCTGCGCATTTGCATCTGTGGTGCATTACAGCTTTGAGACTGGGTAGCAGTGCACAAAGTTTACCTGCAGTGTTTGCAGCGCGTGTGAAAGGATTATTCATTACTGGATACTTCAATGGGAAGTGCACTTGGAAATGCCGCTGTGGCATTACTATAAATCACTTCGGCAACTGAGCTGCGCTGACGACGCGAACGAAAGCTACGCAAGCGGTCACGGCACGCGTTGCAGAGAAAGGCATTTATAACTGCACGTAACTCGTTTTTTATGTAAAAATTGACGTGACGTCGCGCACAGGAACCTCTAACTACATGATCGCGCGTACAAATGTCGGCGGGGGAATAAAAGTGCATTTTACTCACCCCTATGCATTCATTTAGAAATTTACCGTGTATGTTTTCGAACGGAAACAAAGACAGAACACTACACGAGCATGAGCCATATTTCTGTGCGTGTCGACAACGCTCTGCGCGAAAGGCTCCAAGCAAGCGCGAGAGGCGAAGTTCAAGTGCGGTTGACTACAGCGCCACCGCCAACTTTCCGCGCGCGGCGGCCCACTCTCCACGACGGCCGGTCGCGCCACTCAAAATATTCTAGTACACTCTACCACTGCCCACGAACAACAAACGATCGAAGCCCCCCACCGTCGACATGTTGGTGATAGCGATGGCACTTGTGGCTTTGCAACTTCGCGCAAAAAAGCAAGAAAAGCGTAGCCTCCGAGATGTGCGTTTTAAAACAAAAAACGACCAAAATACGTCACGAGATTGCGGATCTCAAAGGCCATGCTTTTCGTGTCCGCATGCCGTCGTGCGCGAACGGAAGGGAATGCGAACATTGCGATGAGGCCGCCGAGTCGCTTCGCATTCTCATTTTGACGCCCTCGGCAATTGGCCTCTGAAAACACCATGTCCGTGCGTTAAAACCTGCAGATCGCGCATCAAACATACCGCTGCATTCACATGCGCGGCGCAACGAGCCAGATCAACGCTATGGAATAACACCGCTTTTTCGTCACCAGCGCGCAAAAAGGGATCGGAACGCGGCCTAAAAATGATCAATATTGTTAGGAAAACTGCATTTTCTGGGCTTCGGTGCGGCGCAGCGTTCGATATAGCGGATGTCTCGCCGTGCGGGAGTTCGATATACGCGTGCACCAGCCCTATACTTTTGCATGGGAAGTTCAAGGGGATTTCTCAACTGTTCGATATAGCCAATAATTCGATATATCCGAGTTCGATATATCCGGGATCGACTGTATTTTATGATTGTACAAAGGCGTTAATGATTTTACATAGCCATGCAATGGTCTCTTTTCAGGCACGGTTTCCAGAACACGGTCTCTCCGTTTTATTGTCCAGAATAGTAAGTTAAGTGTCCACCATCGAATAAACACGCTCCTGGGTCTGCTTCTTTTCGGCATGGCTGGGAAGGGCAGCACAGGATTCAATAGCCAGACCGCTAAAAGGCCAGAAGGGTCTGTTAGCCTCGTATTGGCCGGGTCTAATAGCGCAGAGTCAATTTCTCCTCTTTGTGTGAGCACCATAAGGGCCCCTTACCAGGTTTGAGCGTTTCGAGCTAGAAGTGTAATGCATGCACTGCGCTAACGATCACGTCTGCCAAGATTCGCAACGCTACGCTCCCCGGAAGGAGGTGAAATGTCAGACTGAATGCCTCGTGCCCTTTATCTCACGGGCGCGCGCACCGATGTGGAAGAGGTGAAGTTCAACAAGGAATGGTCCTGTGTATGTCACAGTAGTACATGAAACTGCGAGAATTATTCGAGGCTACATGTGTAATTTGTGCAATCTGTTGCTTGAATAGAAGAATCAAAGTTAATAAAAATATTAAAACATACAACCGGAATGTGTGCGCACTTTTCTTTAGTTTTTTTCTTCGAATCGAGAGCGATGCGAGACTTAGCTGCCTATATTTCTTTTGTGTTCGTGTTCTCGCCGTTCCCGCGTCGTGCCGGCGCCAGCCCTGACAACGCTTAGCATGCTTTTGGTGCATCGTACCTTACAGCAGTTCCAGCTGTGCGACGCGCTGTGTCGTGGTAAGGATACAGGATCCATGCCAGCCTCTCCAAACGCATAGACGGATCCATCCCACAGTAACAGGCAGTACACTCTAGAGCGAACGCCGAAACGATACAACACCGCTTGTGCGCACGACCTGGCTTGGGCATGTCATGTGCACATAGTGTAATCTTGCGTGCGCATGGCGTGTTGATGCGTCAACGTTGTGTGATCTTCCGGCTCCGAGTTTCTCTGATACCGAAGAGGGCAGGGAAGGAATTTCGCTTGCGAGTGGCAAAGGTTTCAAGCTCACCTACCGGCATCATGCTTTCGCGGCTCGTAATGAACCAATTAAAAAGTTCTTGTGGTACAAAGCTCTTCATTGGGCACGCGAACACTTCCAGTATCTGACTAAAATTTCTCATGTGACCTGGTGAAGCGCCCTTTAAGAGTAAATTACAAACGAAACAAAAGCCATGTGCACATCTGATTTTTTTTTTACCTACTTTCTATTTTCCCCTGACGGCACTCCATGGTTTCGCATTCGCTCTCCATATTCCTGCTGCTGCGCGCAGGCACCTCCTGTTTTCTGCCCCCCCACCACGCCCAAGTCTTCAAGGAGGTGCTTCAATTCCATGGGAACCCTGGACTGGAAAACCGGCGGTAAAAGTCGCCCGCCACGTCCTCGGCCATAGACGCCACTCTCCTCTTCTTCCCCTCTCTTCTTCCCGCCTTCCCGCCCGGGACTTGCTCCCATTTAGGGTTGCAGAAATAGCGTCTTTTCCTCTCCCCTGCTCGAACCGCTCGCGCCATGTCAGTGCGGTGGGGTAAGGTGGCCGGCACGTCCCATTTCACTGCTGCTACCGGTTGCTTCCCAGATGTTTGTTGAACTAGGGAACTAGGTTGTTGCACTCTATACAGTTCCGAAAGGTCAATTTTGCCCGGCAACATGAATTACGGTCTCAAACTGTACTCGGAAGCAAAATTTGAGGCTAAATAGCGTTCATATAGGCACCAATTTTAAAAATAGGCATTTATGGGCACTTATAGACATTTAGGCACAAACCCTAAAAATAGGCATTTATAGGCACTATAAAAACACTATAAAAGCCCTCCTTTACCCTAATTCATGCTCATATATCAAAGTGGCGCGATAGGAACACAAGGAAAAAAATAGGCATTTGCCTATAATCCGGTCTCTATCACGTTTGATTCATTGTTGGCATTACAGGATGCACTACTTTACCACTGTGTGGTACAATGTTTTCAAAGCTTAAAATGTATTCTTTAGATTTAGCAGGACCTTGATTTGAGAGATTGGAGAGCTCAAGCCCGATTCAGGATTATATTTTGCAAGGAAGAAAACTTGCACACAGTGTATGCCACAAATACTCAAAATATTTTCTTTTACATACTTGGTACAGTACCTCTCAGAACGAGCACTGCTTGATAGACACTGCAATGTGCTTTATGACTTGTCACCACTATATTGACAGTGGTGGGGCTATTTAACTGTACATGACGCAAAAAAAAAGTGAGTCATAACTGTCACATTTGATCACAAGGGGCACAGGATACTTAATCAAGTGCATGTAAGTAGCAGTTTATTCAGCACAATTGTAAACGACATGAATGCACGGACAACAGCATCTCAAAACAAGACACAGTGCAACATTTTCGATGGAGGCAAAAATGCTTGAGGCTTGTGTGCTTAGATTTAGATGCACGTTAAAAAAAACCCATGTGGTCAAAATTTCTGGAGCCCTCCACTACGACGTCCCTCATCATTATATCATGGTTTTGGGACATTAAACCCCAACAAATAATTATTGTTATCAAAATGGACAAACACCCACGACATTGGTCTAGTGGTTACAATGGTCGAATGCTGACCCAAAAGTTGGGGGGATCAAATCACAGCTGCGGCGGCCGCGTTTCGATGGACGCCACTTGCTAGAGGCCCGTGTACTTGGATATAGGTGCACGTTAAGGAACCCCGGGAGGTCCAAATTTCCTAAGCCCTCCACTAAGGCGTCCCTCATAATCGCATCGTGGTTCTGAGATGTAAACCTCGAACAAATATTATTATGAAAATGTACAAAGGTAAAGGAAATAACTAATGTTCTTACCATAAAATAGGTTGGTACCGGATTGTTTGTCATTATACCTCAGATTCCACTTCCCTGGGGTGATGAAACATTTATTTCAGATTTAACATTTTTCAAGTGGGTTCGCCAAATAAATCTTTCCTTGCCTTGGCACATCAGTGCTTTTTTAATGCTGTTTGCATTTTGTTCCGCCATGAATCCTGTTTTTAAATGAAGTGGTTAGTGCATTTATGTACTTACAGACTGTGCAGAGTAAAGTGTTGCCATTCACTATTGACCATGTGTGATGCATGTCCTTTGTGATTCAGAAGGTCATTTCACTGCTACATGCATGGCTGAAAACAAACTGTGTATGGAGTACAGACATGAATGGAGTAAACGATAGGCCTGGCATTGTTACTAGCAGTTTCGATGACATAGTGAAGGTGGCCGAAGATTAAACTCTATAGAGGTCAGAGTTAAGTGATCCCAAGTTGAATGAACAGGACACTGCGGTTCCACGCGTAACTATCGATGAGGGTAGAAACCGGCTGGAGAGGGTGGCATGACAGTCTGTTTGGTTAAAGGGGTACTGACACAAAATTTCGAGGCCGAGATAGCCTGCTGGATCGATTCCCGTGTACATGTGTGTACCATCTGCAAAATATCGACAGCGAATAAAGCTTGGGAGGTATTTTATATGAATTTTGAAGTTCGCGTGAGCGGTGCAGCATTCTAGGCCGCACCTGGCGGCATTGACACCCTCGGAGGTGACCCAAGGTGACCCCCCCTACGCAGCGGGTACAACAGGTTATGACGACGTCGTAGCCGCCATTTCTGTTTTGGCGTGCTCGCCACTGCGCTGTTGGTGACTGCTCGGCGGCTGCTCGCGAGTGTGTGGCCGCGGCCAAGAGGAGGCGCTGCCGTGGCGCACGCGTTGAAAGTTTTGTGTTTGGAGACACTACAGCTTTCCCTGTGCTGCCTGGGCTGCAGTGACAGGCCACAATGCCGAAATCCTTTTGCACTGTTTCCTTCTGCACGTCGAAGTCGGGATCAGGCGTATCGCTGCATACGTTTCCCCGCGACGAACCTCGGCGGCACAAGTGGATCGAGTTCGTGTGCGCTTGTGGACGTCAGGAGTATCAGGACTGGCCCCCGTGCAGAAGAGTCGCGTTTGCGGGCTTCATTTCATGCCGCATTGCTTTACCACACAGGCACCGGACTTGGTGCACATGGGTCTTCTGACTCCACCCTGTGCATCGCTCACGTCTGGTGCTGTGGTGTTACCTAGCTTTTTTCGTCACCAACAACTTGAAGGGCATCACAATGTTATGAAGTGATTCAATCGGATATTGAACGTAGAAAAAGCGAACGTACTTTGGCTAAATGAATTGCCCTGCAGAACATTTGTGCACGAATGTGTCGGGTCTTACCATAGTACATTGCCGACGCGAGGTTCATCATGGTCGTCGTCGCTGGTATTGCTGCCGCTTCCCGACGAAGCACTCCTCGCTAGCGGGTCAAACCTGAAGTGATTCGCCACATCGAAAATTCCTTCCATCCCCGCCGCAAGAAAATCGTCGCCATCAGACGACGATGAGCCCAGCGATGACAGCGAGGACGATAACGGCGACGACATCACGCAGCATGTGTGACAAGCGAAATGCAAGCAGACCATGCAGACCGTGCGTAAGTGCGTCACTGTTCTGTGTGCTCACGTGACCGAGCATTTCACTCGCCTAGGTGGTGATAGTTGCACCCGGCGGCTTGTCGTTTTTGGAGCTCTGTCAAACCGAAACTGAGGCTGTGTTGGTAATGTGGAGCTTGTAATTAATTATCTGTCGCACGCTGCAGCAAACGATGCGCCGTGTTATGACTAACGGGCCCCCCAGCAACACATTGCAGCAAAAAAAACGCGGGGCGAAAATTTTTGTGTCAGGACTCCTTTAAGTACTTCATATTTAAGAAATTTGCGACACCTTACGCACAATGTTTTTAACCCTTTACTGCCGAGTGTCGCGAATTCGCGACATACCAAAAAACTCCGAGCCAACAAGAAACGAAACACGTGCCGCCTTTAATGCCGGCTGTCAAGTACTCACGGGGAATGTAGCTTTCAGAATGAAAAAATCTTGCGCAGTCTTGAGTAAGGTATTATATACTAGAACCAATTGTTTTGTAGCTGATGGCGGAGAGCGCGAAGCACGTGCGACAGCTCTCACTTCTTCGTTCTTTCTCGTCTGAGTTACGTAAGTTCAATGTTCAATAATTTTGTTTATTTGGTGTGTACACACCCAAGAGGTGGCACACAACATGTTACATAGTTTAGAAGTACATTTTTTGTTGCAAGATCCCCGTTTCTGTGGCATATCGCGAATTCGCAACATACCTAAAAGTATGCATTAAAGTTGCATTTTAGATAATTTAACTGCAGAATCAATTAAAGGTTGCTATTTAAAGCTGGAAAATGAAAACAGTACTTATTTTGTTCAGCGGTTTCATAATTCAGGCATTAAAGGGTTAAGGGGCCCTGCAATACTTCTTCAGCATGGCCAGTAAACGCTGCTGATCGGTATTGGAGGCTCCTTAGTACACATGAGCCAAATCTTATAGGGCAGCACGCAGCCTGGAATTTACAATTAATTTATTTATTTATTTATTTATTTAACAATACTGCCAATCTCTTCAGAGATTATAGCAAGGAAGGCACATGAAAAATAATATTTGTTTACACAAAATCATATAAGGTTAAAATCACAAAAAAAGTCAAAATGACAATATGACATACAAAATCATACATTATACATTGCCATTAGAAGAAAACACAAAAGAATTTTAGTAACAACAAAATCATAGGTGAGATTATGGCTAAAAACAACTAAAAAAGATAAATACATTTGCAACATGACGTAGGATAGCATGTACACATTACTATTGAACACATTGTTCAAACAATTCTATGAACAAATTAATCGAAGAACATGTCACTTAAATTTTAATACGATCATAGAAATAGAAGACAAAACTATGTATAAGTAACATGACAAAGACTAAACGTTTAACGAGTTTATTGATGTTGCAATGTTGTTAGTGCTCTTTGTGAAGCAAGCAATTCACTTTCAATCGCAGTTGTAAACAGGCTTATGGATGATTTGGCGGCTCAGTGAATTCCAATCTTTAATGGTTAGAGGAAAAAATGAATATTTGAAGCAATTAGTGTTGGAAGAGTATATGGGAATGCTTATGGCAGGTTTGTAAGTTCATGCTGTCCTTAACAGAGTATGATGTTCTCGACGAAGAACTTCGCTAGCTTGGCGGCACTGCCTTGGGGCATGGCCCTTGTCTTGGCGTAGTGGGTGAGGTAGTCAGTAGCTACGACGATCCATTTGTTACCGGAATTCGATGTCGGGAACGGCCCCAGTAAGTCCATGCCAATTTGCTCGAACGGCCGGCAAGGTGGTTCGATGGGATGCAGAAGTCCGGCCGGCCTAGTCGGCGGTGTCTTCTGTCGCTGACAGTCTTGGCAAGTCTTCACGTAGTGGGTGATGTCGGCAGTGAGACGAGGCCAGTAGTACTTTCCTTGTATCCTCGCGAGCACTCGGGAAAATCCAAGGTGTCCAGCCGTCGGGTCGTCATGCAGAGCATCTAGAACTTCTGGACGTAACGCTGAAGGTACAACTAGGAGGTAGTTGGCCCGAAGTGGCGAGAAGTTCTTCTTTAGGAGAACGCCGTTCCGCAACAAAAACGACTCCAGTCCTCGTCTGAATACCTTTGGAACCACGGTGGCCTTGCCCTCATAGTATTCCACAAGGCCCCTGAGTTCCGGATCGGCTCGCTGTCGTTCGGCAAAGTCATCGGCCCTTCAGGTTCCCAAGAAGTAGTCACCGTCCTCGTCGTCCTGCGGCGGTGGTTCAACAGGGGCACGGGACAGGCAGTGGGCGTCAGAGTGCTTTCATCCGCACTTGTAAACAACGGTAATGTCCAATTCTTGAAGTCTCAGACTCCATCGTGCGAGACGACCTGAAGGGTCCTTCAAGTTAGCTAGCCAGCACAAGGCGTGGTGGTCGCTCACAACTTTGAAGGGCCTTCCATAGAGGTAGGGGCGAAACTTTGACGTAGCCCAGATGATGGCAAGGCACTCTTTTTCTGTTGTGGAATAGTTGCCTTCTGCCTTGGATAGCGACCGGCTAGCATAACTAATAACCCTTTCTTTTCCGTTAGTCTCCTGCACAAGAGTGGTGCGGAGTCCTACACTGCTTGCATCGGTGTGGATTTCCGTATCAGCGTATTCGTCGAAACGCGCAAGTATCGCAGGCGTCTACAGGCGCTGTTTACGTTCTTGAAATAATTCAACTTGTGCCGTTTCCCACCTGAATTTGACATCGGTCTTCGTGAGCTGCCTTAGTGGCTCCACGATTCGTGAAAGTCCTTGACGAAGCGTCTGTAACAGGCGCACAAGCCGAGAAATTGGCGCACGGCCTTCTTGTCAGCGGGTGGTGGGAAAGCGGCGATGGCAGCTGTTTTCTGCGGGTCTGGGCGAACTCCGGACTTGCTGATCACGTCACCCAAAACAGAAGCTCCTCGTACATGAAGCACCACTTTTCTGGTTTGAGGGGGAATCCGGAGCTCTTGATTTCTTGATTGCTTGAAGTACGGATTCAAGGCGCTGGAAGTGTTCGACGAAATTCGAGGAAAGCACAATGACGTCGTCCAAATAAATGAGGCAAGTTTGCCACTACAAGCCAGCCAATACTGTATCCATGACTCGTTGGAAAGTCGCAAACGCCGAGCAAAGACCAAAGGGCATGACCTTGAACTCGAACAGGCCATCTGGTGTTATGAAGGCCGTCTTTTCTTGGTCTCTCTCGTCGACTTTGATTTGTCAGTAGCTGGTCATGAGGTCCATTGAAGAAAAGTACTTCGCGTTGTGGAGTCGACCTAGGGCGTCATCTATTCGTGGGAGAGGGTACACGTCCTTCTTTGTGATTTTGTTCAGACGACGATAGTTGACGCAAAAACGCAGGGTCCCATCCTTCTTCTTCACTAACACCAAGGGTGACACCCACGAACTCTTTGAAGGCTGGATGATGTCATCGCGTAGCATTTCATCGACTTGTTTCTTTATGGCCTCGCGTTCTCGCGTCAAAACTCTCTACGGACTCCGACGAAGTGGCCTGGCACTTTCTTCTGTTATGATGCGATGTTTTGCGACCGGTGTCAGCCGAATTCTTGACGACGATGACAAGCAGTGCTTGTATTTTAGGAGCAGGGTTTTGAGCTGTTCTTGCTTGTGCATCGGAAAGCTCGCATTAACGTCGAAAGCTAGTTGATGAGCTTGGTTCGTCATAGCAGGTTAGAAAGACTCGGCGAGGGCGAAAGCGTAGCTGGCTTCCACAATTTCTTCGATGTAGGCAACCGTCGTGCCTTTGCTCACATACTTATACTCGTTGCTAAAGTTCGTGAGCATTACTGTTGCTTTCCTTCATAGCAGCTCGGCTAATCCTCTGGCGACGCGAATCTCACGGTTGATCAACAGGTGCTGGTCGCCTTCAACGATGCCGTGCTGGTCTGTTGATTTCCGATTACCGACGGAAATGCTGACACTGGAGCAAGGAAGAATGGTGACTTGGTCTCCTAGCACATTCAACGCATGCTTTCCTGGTGGCGTGTATGGTGGTAGTGCATTTTCTGCGGATAGCGTTATCGACTTGGACCGCAGATCAATGACTGCCCCATGAAGGCCTAAGAATTCCATACCAAGGATAACATCTCTTAAGCACCGCTGTAGTACTACGAAGCTTGCGGGATAAATCCAGCTTGTTAATGGAGACTCTGGCTGTGCAGATTCCCTCCGGCGTTACCAGGTGACCTCCAGCTGTCCGGATTTCGGGGCCTCCCCATGCGGTCTTCACTTTCTTAAACTTCGTGGCGAACGACCCACTGATGACAGAATAGTCGGCGCCAGTGTCGACGACAGCTGCAACGCTGCAGCCGTCGATGAGAACGTCGACGTCACTAGTACGCCGCCTCGCGTTGCGGTTAGGTCGTGGCATCGAATCCCGGCTGCGTCTGTTTGTTGCGCTGCTTCCACGTTGCGTCGTCGAGTCTTCTTCGGGCTGCGAAGTTTCGACGTCAGGGCCCCGTTCGGCTTGCAGCGAGTTGTTCATATATCATCGCGGCGGCGTCGGCGTCGGCGGAGGTTCTTCTGAAGTTCGTCACACAGCAACCACACCTCCATCGGTTGCTGCCCTTAGTTTTCCGGGTAAGGGCTAGGAGATCGGCCTGGAGAAGGGCCGGTGTGCTGCCTGCGATGCGGTGAGTTGTAGCAGCCTGGCGACGGCGAACGAGAAGGTTGTTGGGGTGTCCACTGCATTCCTGTGAGATAGTCGGCGATGTCACGTGACCGTTCGCCTGGCTGTAGACACGGTGCATTTACGGCGAAGCCACGCAGCCCCATCTCACGGTATTGGCAGCATCGGTACATGTGGCCGGCTTCTCCGCAGTGGTAGCATAGCAGGCGGTGGTCGGGGGAGCGCCAAACGTCGGTCTTCCTCAGAGCATAGCGCTGGCCGGCAGGTTGGCAGTATGGCGTTGGTGGCGGTGGCGGCAGAACTGTAGTGGTGCAGCAGCATGCGTAGCTCATACCCTCCAGCTGAGGCTGCGGTGCTTCGGGAATTCCGAGCAATTGGCGAACTTCCTCGCGCACAATGTCGGCGATTGAATCCACTTGGAGGCTGTGGCGAAGGCAACAGCTTGCGTAGCTCCTCCCGCACGATCGCTCGGATGGTCTCGCGCAGGTCATCGGTGCTGAAGGCATGAACAGCCGCGCTGTCTTGAATTGAGCGGCGATTGTACTGTCCGGTGCACATTTCGAGCGTGTTCTCGATTGTGGTCGCCTCCAACAGACTGGACGGTCTTGGGTGGATTCCGCATCAGCCTAGTGAAGAGCGCCTGCTTGACTCCTCGCATAAGAAAGCGGACTTGTCTTCGGGCATGACAGGGTCTGCATGACAGAACAGCCTGGATTTCTTTTCTGTGAAGAGCGCCACGTTTTCGTTCGGCATCTGCGCGCGGGTCTCAAGCAGAGCCTCAGCCCTCTCTTTGTGGATGACGCTTATGAACGTAGCGAGGAACCTGGTGTGAAGTATGTCCCACATTATCAGGGTTCACTCTTGGTTCTCGAACCAGGTACGAGCAGCGTCTTCCAAGGCAAAGTACACATGACGAAGCTCGTCTTCACTGGTTCAGGCATTCAAAATGGCGACTCGGTCGTATGCTTCAAGCCAGCTTTCCGGGTCTTCTAGTGCTGAACCGCGAAAGGTCGGTGGTTCCTTAGGTTGTCGGAGTGGGAGGGGTGCAGACGGCACAGGGGCTGTCATCGTCGCTGCAGTCGAGAGGTCAGGGTCTTGGTCTGCCGGGTCTTTTCAGGTAGAGGCTCATACTCTGGCGGTAGACCTTGTTGCCTGCCGCTTGCTCGCTGCTCAGAATTAGCGTTGATTTCTTCCTTGCGACTTGGGCTGGGTTCACGGCTTGACAGGGACGCACAGCACTTGTGCCCGGGAAACAGAATGTCAGATGACAGCAAAACACACTGTACAATGATAGCGATGAACGGAGCGTCGATAATCTGATCTGCGGTCACGCGCGTCGGCATTTATACACGCAGCGCAGCGTTGAACATTCGAGCATTATCGCTGGTGGCCGAGTTTGTTCCAGAATAAACTCAGCTGCTCGTGTTTGCACACTCAAGCCGAACAGATCATCAGAAAACTATCTAGAATGATCTCAGACATTCTGGCGCGGATTGCGGAAGGCAGTATCTACACATGCGATATGTCATGTGCAACACAACTTGCATGCCACGCTCATGGCACTCTCGCAGCCATTTCGCTAGCTTGATACACACCAAATTTGATATGGCATGATGTGACTGTATGACGAATATAAATGACAAGTGGTAATATGGAAATTATGACATGTCATGTGCAACATGACTTGCATGCCGTGCTCATGGCATGCTCGCGGCCGTTTTGCTAGCTTGATACGAACCAAATTTGCACTAAAGATAAAAAAACGTGGTATACTTGATGTCTCCGATTTTCCTGGTAATTTTGTATATTATCCCCGCATGATCGAATAGCGCGAAATTGCAGTTTGTTTTCAAATAAAAAATTTTTTGAACCAAGGAAAGATCGACAAGCGTCGCCGGGTGACGATGGCCATTTTATGAACAGTGCGTTTTCGTAAGTTCGCGATCATGCTAACAGCCACGCAAGCTATATATCACAAATATATTTCCGCGTGGCACAAATAGAAGTAAAGGAGAAATAGCTCATATGATGTTCTCTGATTCTGGGCAACTTATGTATTTTTAAAAATTCTCGAAAAACACCATGTTTTTGAAACTCGCTCGTTTTTTAGGTGTCATTTCTGCTTCTGTGAATGCCATAGATTGTTCATATTTACAGCACTGATAGGTCTTTTTGTGAATAGTTATCATCTGCATTTGTATTTGTCTAGTAATTTTTAAAGTAATGGATTTTGTAGCTCAAAACATAAAAAAAAAAAAAAGCTCTTGGTCAATTTAAAAATCTATAATAAAAATACCCCATTCTCAATTTTGCTCAAAATTATTTGAATTGTTCTCAGAGGACTGCAGGATGATATTCCAGAAAAACATGTTGCATCATTTTCATCAGAACAAACTTACAAATTTTGAAACTGTGTTTTCAGAGTGTCTTCGCTCATGCGTAAATGACATCTCTTGTGGCAAGAAAATACGATAACACGCTATTCTTCTTCCCTGAGGTTGCGAAATAACAATAATGAGGCATTTTCGGAGAGTGGAAAGAGTTCTGTAAGAAAAAAACGACCACTTGAATGAAATGCATTTGAGTATACATCTTAACGCTTTTGAGCAAAAAACGTGGGGACGAGGAGAAGCAACACAATGACGCACGCTTGCTAACAACTCTTGTGTTGCTTCTTCTTATCCCCGGGTTTTTTTGCTCAGAATCGTTAAAATGAAAGTTTTCCAACTAGGCCAGTTTGCAGTTTTGCTTTAGTGCATTTGAGTAGTTCGCGACATCATTGCAGTCCTCGTAGACGGGCCGCATGTATCTTTTCATGTCGGTGTATTTACTTTTTTTTTTTCAATAAACGTGCTAATACAAAACCAATGATGCTTGACGAAAAACTCTGTAGATGAGCGTTACCTTCTAACCCCATTATAAATTAAGAATCCACAAAGGGACGCCAGTGCCGACGAGCGAGCACCGCAGTGCAACCTGAGGACCACCGCCACACATGCTTCGCCTGGGTTTGCTGCTCTGCAGCACAGAATGGTGGGACGTAGATTGCATAGGTTACATGATACATACTCAGTGATGCTACCGAGGTCTGATTTGGAGCAATTTTTGGAGCAGCAAAATTTTCATTTTGGAGCACTTTGGAGCAGCAAAAATTTCCATTTTGGAGCACTTTGGAGCAGGTAATTTAGCATCTGGGAGCACTCTGGAGTGCTCTTAGATGGAGCAACTAACATCCTAGAGTACACTGGAGAAGCAAGTTGCATTTACATTCAAGGACCTGAATAATTATTTTGGGGCTCTTGTGAAGAGCTAGAAATATTTCGATTCATTGCAAATCTCAAGGAACCAATCATCTCAGGAACACTTCCTATTTCACTCGATGATGCAGAAATGAGGGCGTCATGCGGTTGAGCATTTTGGGACAACTTGTTCAGCGATTATTTTCGTAGCATATAAACACAATACCGGTTCAATAAAATCGTACTTCATGAAATAACATTCTAAATACATGTATGTGATTACAATAAAATGGCAGCGCGCACAGGGTTGAGACACATACACGAAACACAAAACGACGACACAAGCGCTGAATCAGCGCTTGTGTCGTCCTTTTGTGTTTCGTGTACATGTCTCAACCATAGGTCGGCGAACTCACTCATGAGTCGACTCATTCGGACTCACTCAGACTCAGATTGAGCCGTGAGTCTGAGTCTGAGTGAGTCTGGGTGTGTAATATTTTGGTGAGTTTGAGTCCAAGTGAGTCCGGTTGAAGAAAATTTTGGTGAGTGTGAGTCCGAGTGAGTTCGGCTCAGGAAAATTTTGGTGAGTCTCAGTCCGAGTGAGTCCAAAGAGCAAGATATATTTCTTGAGTGAGTCTGAGTGAGTTACACCTTCTTTTGCCGACCTGTGGCCCTATCTACTCATCTTCAGCGTCACTATCAGCCAGCCATGATTCACGGTTTTAGTCACGTCTACTCACATATATTCCAAAGCAGTGTTGTTCATAAATCATTTCAATATTTATTGATCAGAGGCGCGAATTACGTAGGGGGGTGCCAGTGCACGCTGCCGTTTTATTGTAATTATGACCAACCAACTAGCCCACAAGTACATTTTAAACATGTATGTGATAATCAGCAGACATTGTAGACAATGGCTGCGACGTACAACAATGCCTCAACGCTAGAGACTCACACTGTCCCAAATGCATTGCCCTAAGACAACTCCAAGGAAAAGGAGAGGTTCTTTTTCTTCACGATCGATTATATTGCTGGGCGTGACATGACATCACTTAGCTAGCCTCATAAAGCCAACCTCCTCCGACACTCCTTTCCCTCTCTCTGAGGCCTCTCTGGGCTGGAGCAAGAGCATTCTCACAGTGCTTCCGGACTATCATTTGCGCATGCGCAGGGTTGCCCGGATATGGAGATCCGCTTCAATCGAGCTTCCCGCGAAAATGTCAGGAAGTTCGTTCAACGGTGGACTACATGATTTAACAAACTTCGTTGTCCTTTTGCAGTGAAGTTGTATATGGCTAGGAAATTCTGTTTGTACACCGAAAACCCCGTGTATTGCCCTCTAGAAAACATAGCAAAACAAAAAAAAGATTAAAAAAATAAAACTCACTGGGTACCTTATGCATTCGCCTAAGACAACTCGAAGGCTTCAGCCATTTTGTTTTTATTGCGATAGCAATTATATGGACATTCTCGACTTATGCCGCCGCCGTCATGTTTTGTGTAATGTCCAAATCGATAACATCCCCCCCGCGCATCGTACGTTTTACACTCAGGTAAAAGCGCGCGAGCGGGGGCGGCGAACGCGGCTGAAGCAGAGATTGAGAGAGCCGACCTATCTCCGTTGCACGGAGGCCACATCCGATAACATCACCGCACGTGCCAGGCCTGCCATCGATTGCTACTCAAACAGAAAGGAACGCCCCACCCGTCTTCAAAGAGCATGAAAGAACGCAAAGGGAGGGGCGGTGGTGGGGGGGGGGGGGGGTTGTGTCGCTAGAGCAGCAACGCTGAACTTTGGACTTTAAGGGCATGGTCGCAATCGCTGGCGCGCGCTGTTTTGGCAGGCATCACAGACGGCTCGTATACACTTCTACGTGTTGTGCTCTCAACGCATACAGACAGTGCAAAAAGTGCTTCTCTCCCTGGAGCGGCCACTGAGCTAGAGTGTAGTACACTGTAACTGAGCCTAGATCCGCAAGGCAGCAATACCATCGCCGCGCCATTTTGGAGGTCCGTTTGTACGCGCCGTTCGTGCTGCACGTACAGTCGCGGCCACTGTTTGATACAACACGGAGCGGGTGGCCGCGCTCCGCTGAGCACCACGACGGGCGCCACGCGAAGTACTGTGGCGCAAGCGCAATCAGTTCCAGAAGCAGATTTAGCTGCGCGTCGTCTGCTCAGACGATGCGCAGCTAAAGCTGCCTCCGCTGAGCGCGTGGCCGCGCTCAGCGGAGCGCGGCCATGCGCGCCGTGTTGCATCGAACAGTGGCCGCGACTGTACATCGGCGTGCAAGAGGTGTTCCGGAGGTCTCTAGTCATCCAAGTCGCCGTGCGGGTCTCGAACACAGCGTGTGCAGAAAGCTTTTAGCGAGTGCGCGGACTCTCAAAATGGCGACCCCGCCGCTAGCGCTTCTCGCGGATGACGTCAAGCCTTACTTCGTATAACAATACAATTTGTTGGTATCGCATTCACTGCTTCGAGCTTAAGCGAAACGAACAAATTGTATTGTTACACGAAGCAAGGCCAGCAGCTATTTTGGACCCGATCTCGCGTAACTAAACAGAACGCTGGTTAATGGGAATATGGCCACTCCAGGTGCCGAGCGGTTTTCGTGTTGTCAGTTCTTTAAACTCGCGTTTAAAGAACTGACAACACGAAAACCGCTTCGGCACCAGTAAGCGTTGAAAGCACAGCAAGATTACGAGCAGTCTCATCATGCCTCGATATAGCGCGCGCCAGCGACTGCACCCTTCAAGCGACGCAGCCTCCCACCCCCCCAGAACGAAGCGATGAATGCGATTTTCAAACAATAATTAGAGGGCAAACACACGGCACATTCACACACGCACACACCCAGGCACCAAACACGCACCTGAGTGTGTGGGCATGTGTGAATGTGCCGTGTGTTTGCCCTCTAATTATTTTTTGGAAATCGGCAACCAACTAGCCCAACAACGAGTTCTTTTAATATATGAATGCGATACTGTGAATAACGGAAAGGTGGGCTAGTTGGTTAGGGTTCATGATGAATTATATGGGACAGCGCTGGAACGAAGACAAAGACGAGAAAAGACAGGACATGCGCTGTACTCACAACTAAAATTTTATTGGAAAAACGCCACTTATATATCCAGCATCGTCCAAATCATTCCATCAAAGGTGCCACGTGAACCACTTCAGAGCAATATCAGCCGGAAGACCGCGTCATGGAAATCATACACAGCATAACAAAACTTTAAAAAAAAAAAATTATACAATGAATAAAAACGGTACGATGTAGCCCTATACTATACACGTGTGCATGAGATACTCTAATTCTTTAGATGAAAGGTCAATAGAAGCTTGACTGATGCATTTCTCTTTTAATCTATTGATATGAAAACCTTCTATTATTTCTCTTGTCGTTTTAATATGATGACGTGAAAGAATGACAGTGTCAATGAAATGTGGATTACATCCACACGAATGGCAATGGTTGGCTAGATGATAAGAAGTAGCATTAGAGGAGGAGAGCGAGCGTAGGTGTTCTTGCAGTCTAATGTTAATGCACCTCCCACTTTGTCCAACATATACTTTGCCGCACGACAAAGGAATCATATACACAGTACCTATCTTACAAGGTATGAAGCTATGGACATGATTAGTTTTACATCCAGCTTTTACAGATGAACCTGCTTTTTGTATGATAAGTGGGCAAATCCTTCCAATCTTCTGAGGAGCGGAAAACACCAACTCAACCTTGTACCGGTTAGAAACATTTTTTAGACCATGAGAAAAGCGATGCAGATATGGCACAACAGAGAATTTGCTGGCGCGATCTTTGCGCTCATCACTGGCTCCAGCATTGTCTTTTTTAACCCATTTAACGAGCTTATTACATGCGGTGGTGATCGCGTCATTGCCATAACCGGCCGTCTTCAGCCTAAGGAGCTGGCTATTGAAGCTATCTTGAACCTGATGATGGCATGACTTTTTGAGTGAAGAACACAAAGTAGAAAAAATAATGCCATTTTTGATGAGTTTTGAGTGGGCTGAATTACCATGCAACAGCGGTTTTTTAGATCTGGGTTGGTACTTCCAGCATACATGCTGTGGAGTGAACAGCAGGCGTAAATCAAGATACTGCAGCTGCTGCTGCTCCATTAATTCGGTAGTGAACCGTAGGCCATGCCCACAATCTTGAAAACATTTTACAATGCTGTCGGTCGACTGGCTGTAATTATGGTCGTTGCCAAAAATCACCAGGTAGTCATCTACGTACCTACAGACATAGCGGATACCATCACCGAGGCATCGGCTAAGTTTCCGGTTAACGCGGCTCAAAAAAATATCGCTTAAAACGGGTGCAACTTTTGATCCGATGCAAACGCCTGTTTTTTGACGCAAAACTTTATCTTGCCAACCAATGACAGTAGATTTTAGGTACATGGGACAAGATTTCCAGGAAGGATTCTAGCGAAACCCCGCTCCTGGCCCTAAACTGAAGCTCGTCATTAAACTGTGATATGCAAATCTTAACACTTTCCATGAGTTCGTTGTGCGGTAATGAAAAGAACAAATCCTCGACGTCCACGCTCAGGGCGGCACAACCCTTCAGAGACTGCATTTCCAAGTGCTGAACCAAACAAGATGAGCTAGAAATCAGGTACGGGTCTTCCAGCTTAAGGGAAGACAAATTCTTTTGAAGGTATGACGACACAACGCTTTGCCAGGTATTTCTTTCAGACACTATGGATCGAAAGGGCATATCTAACTTATGTGTTTTGATACTAAAAAATATTCCGAGGGTTTTCTCTTTGGCTTTTTTAATGTCTTTGACAAGATGATCAAGTCGTGCATCGTTCAACAGAGACACAGCTTGTTTTCTAATCCTCTCAGCTTTTTCTGAGACACATGAAAAGTTTTTCCCAACGGCGGCCCGTGCCTTTTCATTGTGCGTTCCCTGGTCTGACGCGGTCTTCCGGCTGATATTGCTCTGAAGTGGTTCACGTGGCACCTTTGATGGAATGATTTGGACGATGCTGGATATATAAGTGGCGTTTTTCCAATAAAATTTTAGTTGTGAGTACAGCGCATGTCCTGTCTTTTCTCGTCTTTGTCTTCGTTCCAGCGCTGTCCCATATAATTCATCATGAGCGATACTGTGATTTTATAATTTTTTTTAACCATCAGCTATTGATCCTGGAAAGCGAGGGGCGGAGGTGTAACCTTGTACCTATTCCTATGGTGTTCCCAGATTTCATTCCGCGATGTCCAGAAATAGACGTGACAAACATTCTGGCGGCACGCGTGTAGTTATTAGTGAAAATTGGTTTAATTACGTGCAGTACGATTCTTGAAACGAGCTATCAGCAGCGTTTCTGAGCACGATGTCCACCGATGAATCGCCGCCACACTCACAAACTACCGATTGGCCAAAACGTCACGAGCCTCTGCGGAGAGCGTGTTTTGCCGTTGGGCCGACTTGCACAACAGAAGCTGCATCGGCACAGAGCATAGCATCGTGGATTACTTGGGACGCACGCGCGACTACTGTTTATTCAGGCGAATAATTCTTGGTACGTGATTGTGACTTTGGCCGCCTCGAGAACACGCTGCACATGTTTTTACGCACCGGCGTAACTATTACTGGTGATATACAATCCCCCCCCCCCCCCCCAAAAAAAAAAAATCCGAGACTTTGGCGCAGTTTGGCGCAATTTCCGTTGATATTATCAGGATAGCGCAGTACATCTGATTTGGCGCACTTTGGCGCAGTTGGCGCAGGAGTCGAATCACTGCATACTTCTTTGCAAGCCGCAGCCCAACCCCTTCTCTGGATGCACACCGTACACGGTGTTGGAGATCGTGTGCCCCGTGCTCCATCCACGCCTTAGTGTAAACAGCGTGCGTTGTGCGGGCGCGCGCAACGCACGGCAATTGAAGTGGTTGCGCAATTACAAGGCAAGCCAAAGAAAATTGACCTGATCAGTGGAACTGCCTGCGAGATCGAGTGCTTCCTGAAATGATAAAGGAAGTAGGGTAAACTCTTTACTCCTGTGTCAGGCATCCTTTCACGGCATGTTTGCCAATGCAGACCAGGTGAGATTCACACAAAACATGCTTCGTCCGTTGACAGAACTACTGCCACCGAGATTCATGTTATCGAAACATTTTAAACTCTGTTAATCACATATGGTTTGAAGGTATACAATTTTGTGCCAGCAAAACTCAACCTCTTGACGATTACTTTCTAGAAGCTCATTTCCTTTCCTGCAGAGACCTTGCCTTTTATACCAACCTTTTCAATTCTGGCACTGCACGACACAATAAGAGACGCATTGAGAGATTCTATTGGTTAGCATCCAAGATATAAATTCCGTTCTAGCCAAGCAGAAGAAAGAAAAGGAAGGCACGACTGGAGAGGCTGCCTCTGGACCGAGGAATAACGAACACAAGCGAAGACGCGAACTATTCAAATGCATTTCATTCAAGTGGTCGTTTTCTTACAGAACACTTTCCACACCCCACAAATGCCTCATTATTGTTATTTCGCAACCTCAGAGAAGAAAAAACGAGTGTTATCATATTTTCTTGCCACAAGAGATGTCATTTACGCATGAGCGAACACACTCTGAAAACACGAAGTTTGAAAATTTGTAAGTTTGTTCTGATGAAAATGATGCAACATATTTTCCTCTAATATCATCCTGCAGTCCTCTGAGAACAATCCAAATAATTTTGAGCAAAATTGAGAATGGGGTTTTTTTTATTATAGATTTTTAAATTGACCAAGAGCTTTGTTTCTTTTTTTTATGTTTTGAGCTACAAAATTCATCACTTTAAAAATAACTAGACAGATACAAATGCAGATGATAACTATTCCTAGATGTACATTTACAGCGCAAACGCAAAGACGCACCACAAAAAAGGAAAGAAACGACCACGACCTACTGTATAAACTTCCGACCTGCTCACCGGCGCGTTCCCCCTGTCGCCGGATTTGCTTTTGCTTGTTTAGTTTTTTTTAGTTCACTAAACTGCCACCGCGCGCCGTGGCGCTACAACTCACCCTCATCTCATCGGCGGCTACTTCGCTCTCGGCACGCTCTCACAGCTTCTCAGTCACCGCTAACGCATGGTCTGCTTGTATGGTACTAGCGATAGGCGCTCCTTTGTGAAGTTATTGCGTGTCATCAGTGACTACATAGGTCAGCGACAGCGTCAAGGGACGGCAGCAGTATAATACCATTTTCTGTGATGGTATACTGCTGCGTTCCTTTTGCACGTCCAGCGGGCGATCGTTCCACGAGTTTCCTGTCACCGAAATCCCACATTGCCATTTGTTGGCTTCGTGAGCCTACTTGAGAGTACAGCAGCTAGAGTGACTGCTGTCCTTGTGAAAAGGCCAAAACCATTGCAGAAGTTTGCCAGCATAGTGCTCCCTGCAGTTATAAATAATCCACTGTTTGACTGCAGCGTAAATGAGAGCACTTCACACATAACAGCCGTCGCGAATTTAATCATTCGGTGGAAGTGTGGCTGTGGACAACTGATGGTGGAGTGGAACGACAAAATTAATTAATTTGCAGGCATAAAATGTAATTCGTCTGCGCAGGAAAGGGTGAGCTAGGGATCATCGGGACAGACCTTCCTTATGCAGCAGACATAAGCTCGTGATAATAATGACTGCTAAATCAATGTTGGAAATGTTAACCGGAATGTGTATGCGAAACGTGGGTGTTGCAGTGTATGCTCAGTGAAATGAACTCATTGGAATTGTGAACTTGCTTCTTATTTCTGTTTCTTCAGTGGGAAAAGTCACACAGCTATCTACAATAGCTTCCGATCGAGTATTCCAGTTTTCTCGGATCTTCAGCACCAAGCATGGAATTTATGAAATTGTGTAGCAATCATACATATGGGACTTATCTAGTGAATATTTCATTGTGAGAGTGGGATGTGTAAGTGGCAATGAAATTTCTTCGGAATTCATGCCAAACAGGCCCTGCAGGTATTTACACCACAGGATGTATTATGTGCGTGATGTCAACCAAGAAATTTGGATATGTAGCCTTTCATCAGCAACAGTGTATAGTAGGGTAGTTGTGTAGTTCATATAGCTTTGCAAACAGTAGTGTGTTGACAGATATAAAATTTTGTGGAAGAAAAACAGTATACTATAGTCGTACTACATAAAGCGGTAGGAAGAGCGGCTGATTAAGTTGGGTTTGTCTCGTAACGCTTTTATTTGAGGCGCATTCTTAATACGATGTACATACCAAGCGTGGATGCACCGCCGATGCGAGATACGCCGTAATGCCAGTGGAAGTGCATCGATGCTTCAACTGATTTTAACCGCGGGAACTAAAGGTGCTGGACGTTTTGAAAATATTGTTGGCGCGAATAGTTGTTGTAGCAACGTAGCGATAAGCCGACGACTTTGTTGCAAGGTTAAGGTCGCTTGACCCAGGCAGTTATAACGTGCCGCTCCTCACGCCTTTACATCTGACCAGTATGATAACGGTATGTCTTGAAACGCTAGTTTTTGCAGCGGCAATGGGCAGGTCCTAATTACTTAGGCGACAGCGTAAGTACAACAGGGTAGATCGAGTGCCCTGGAAAAACTCCTATTTCAAGATGTACAGCCCCTGAATTACTTTTCCTCAACTGATGTGGAGCGCCGCTGCGCGAAATGAAATAGGAGATACAACAGTTGAATTGTCCACTTCATTCTTTGTATATCATGTTAGTTTGGTTTTGCTGCCTACGCGCTCCCGCCGCCCGCACTTAGATGGACGCGAAATTCAAAAGCGCTCGCACGCTTTGGTTTTCTGTCAGACGGTCAACACCAATCCCACTCCACTGCGATGCTTATTATGACCACTGTGTGGCCTCGAGATGTTAAACCCCTTGAATCAGTCAGTCCACGCGTTACAAACAAAAAAGAAATAACAAGAACGTGCGCACTAGTGCGCGAGGACCACGCCGCGCGCTCAGTGTAAACGACGGCGCATCGTCTGCTATGGATGGATGGATGGATGCTATGAGCGTCCCCTTTATAACGGGGCGGTGACATGTCTGCCACCAGGCTCGAAAAAAAACTTTCTTTTTATGGTGGCCTAATGCCTTATCTACATTGATTAAATCTATGTTATTACAGCAAAGAAAAATATAAGTTCACGGTCCATCTCTCTGCTTCTTAAGGCAGAATGACCTTATTTTCCCCCTTCTTCATTTTTGTCCTTTATCTCTACTTTTCTGCCACCAATACTCTAACCGTCTCTTACTTATTTCTATCGCGGACGTGTTCAGCTTTCCATTGTTGTCCCTAAAACCCAAGGCTTCATGTAGACCCGTGCCCACACGTATATCTGGGTGGATATCGCCACATTCAATCAGTACATGTTCCATCGTTTCCTTAGTTCCCCCCACAGCATGTACATTGTTCTTCTTCGTTACAGAATCTCGCTTTATAGCTACGCGTTCTAAGGCAACCCGACCTTGCCTCAAACAGTAAAGCGCTTCCCCTTGAATTATCATAAAACCTCTCCCTCCTTATTTCGTTTTTTCCCTTTCGGTAGTCACTGAGAGCCGGCTTCTTTTCCATCGCTGTCATCCAATAAGTCCTCTCCGCCTCTCTGTGACTTTTCGCTTAATGCTCCTTGTTGCCATGTCGCCCACACTGCTAGCCGTATATTTACTGGTGAGCCTCCTAGTTCTTTTTCTCCACTGCGTGTCGACGCTTTTTCTATACAAATACCTGAAAACCTTCCCTGCCCATCTACTCTCCTTCATTTTCCGCAGCCTCTCTTCAAATCTAATTTTGCTCTGAGCTTCCCTCACTTCAAAACCTGTCCATCCCATATCACCCTTTACAGCCTCATTTGTCGTCTTCCCGTGAGCGCCCAACGCGAGGCGTCCCACAGTCCTTTGATTTACATCCATTCCAGATTGCACCTCTGACTTCATGCACACCACTGAGTTCCCAAATGTAAGCCCCGGAACCATCACACCCTTCCACAGCCCTCGAAGCACCTCGTACCTATTGTATCCCCATAACGCTCTGTGCTTCATGATTGCAGCATTCCTCTTTCCCTTTGTTACCGATGCTTTCTCTTGTACCTCCATATATCTATCCCCCCTCATTTACCCACACTCCGAGGTACTTGTATTCGCTTACCCTCGGTATTTCTTGGCCCTGTATTAAGACCGCATGGTCTTCGTGATCATTGAATACCATCAATCCACATTTTGTTGCACTAAAACCTAGTCCTAGAGCCTCGCCCTCCCTTCCGCATATATCTGCCAGCCGCTGTATATCATCTTGACTGTCCGCAAATAAGACAATATCGTCAGCATAAAATAGACCTGGAAGCTTCTGCTCAACCATCGTGCCTGCCTGTGAGCGCCTGTGAGCGGTAAGTTCTAGCGGCACCTGGCGGCACTTTCGGTCCCTATACATCAATTTTCTGGTCCGCGCGCCGCCGTAGGGGAGCGCGCCGGTGAGCAGGTCGGAAGTTTATACAGTAGGTCGTGGAAACGACACACACAAGCGCTTGTGCGTGTCGTTTCTTTCCTTTTTTGTGGTGCGTCTTTGCGTTTGCGCTGTAAATGTACATCTAGGATTATGAACCAACTAGGCCCAAAAGAAGTTTTACTGAGATAACTATTCACATAACGGCCTATCAATGCTGTAAATATGAACAAGCTATGGCGTTCACATAAGCAGAAATGACACCCCAAAAACGAGCTAGTTTCAAAAACACAGCGTTGTTAGAGAATTTTTAAAAACACATAAGTTACCCAGAATCAAAGAACATCATATGAGCTATTTCTCCTTTACTTCTATTTGCGTCACGCAGCAAGATATTTGTGATGTATAGCTTGCGTGGCTGTTAGCATGATCGCGAATTTACGAAAACACACTGTTCGTAAAATGGCCATCGTCACCCAGCGATGCTTGTCGATCTTTCCTTGGTTCAAAAAAATTTTTATTTGAAAACAAATTCTGATTTCGCGATATTCGATTATGCGGGCATAATATACACTATCACCAGAAAAATCGGAGACATCAAGTATACCACGTTTTTTTATCTTTCATGGAATCGACCAAGCGGTAATATGGAAATCATGACATGTCATGTGCAACACGACTTGCATGCCACGCTCATGGCATGCTCGCGGCCATTTCGCTAGCTTGATAACACCAAATTTGGTATTGTGTGAAGTGACTGTACAGTAGACTCTCATTAAACGGAACCTGAAGGGACCAGGAAAATGTGTTCCATTTAACAGGAGTTCCGTTTACTGAGAGGTGAGCTGGGTTGCAGCATTCAGGTATGAAACCAATCATATCAGAGGCAGTTGTTCCATTTAAGCAGCAGTTCCGTTTAACAGATTTCCGTTTACTGAGAGTCTACTGTATGACGAACATAAATGACAAGTGGTAATATGGAAATCATGACATGTAATTTGCAACATGACTTGCATGTCACGCTCATGGCAAGCTCGCAGCTATTTTGCTAGCTTGCAATATAAACCAAATTTGGTATTGCAAATGAGTTCTGCAGAATCCCGCAAGGTGGCGGAAGGGTTAAGAAAGGGAAAATAGACAACCACCCGTTCGTAGCACGAAGCCACAAGGAAATCCATACGGATTTCTCAGAAAGAAAAGCTTCTTAGTTGCCAAAAAATTCGTCCTGGTCCGGGGTTCGAACCCGGGACCAACGCCTTGTGGCTTCGTGCTACGAACGGGTGGTTGTCTATTTTCCCTTTCCAAATTTGGTATTGCGTGACGTGACTGTATGACGAACACAGATGACAGGTTGTGATGGGAAAGTGCGCGAGTGTGGTGTATGGTGTCGTGACAAAGCCGACATGGACAGAGCGGACGAAGTGGTCAGACATAGGAAAAACTTGCGCGAAGAGGAAGACGACGATGGGCTGCGACACAAGGCCATGGGGGGAGAGAGGCGTGCGCGTGGAGGGGAGTGCCACGCGGTTGGCAAGGTGGTGTTCGAACGAGCGGAAGCTGGTGGAAGACGGTTTGCCAGCGTCACCGTCGTGGTTTGTCCCGAGGTCAAGGGTCGGAGCGGTCTGCTTCGCTTGGCCTCAAGCTCCGACGGCGGGTGCACGGAGCCAGGCGGGAAGCTACCGCAGCCACCAGTACACCGCCGGACATGGGCCCGTGTGTTCGGCTGTGGTCCTTCTTCCGCGCGTTCCAGCAGAAGACGGAGCGACTTCGTCGGCCCAGGTCATCATCACTTGCCTGCCCCGTCGTCGCCTACATTGGATCGTCGCCTGCTCTTCTGCGAATTCCTGCAATGACGGCTTTCCTGCACTAAAGTCTGTTCTCCGTAGATGTCTCCTGCATCAGTTCTAGTACTCAACGGTGAGACTGTTTTACCTATGCTAGGACTGAAGTTGTTTATGTGTCTTCTTTGAGTGTTGTTTTTTCCATAGGTTGTAAAGTGCCTTGTAACTATCAGTACCCGTCATTGTGTGTCTTATGTTCGTATGTTTCTCCATTTAAGAACGTTGCTGTCCCCGACGTAACATGCTCTTTCTATCAGCTCATTTACAAGAATTCCATCCCACAGGTCCTAACATGTAAATCATGACATGCATGTTATGTACAGCATGATTTGCTCCTTGCTCGCTGCTTTGCATTACATCGATTCCCACAATGACTACAAATAACTGCGCGAAAAAACTGGCACAAGGAAGAGACATGCACAAGTGCGGCAGGTCCCACAATGAGTGGGACCTGCCGTTTTTTTTGGTGCTTTCCAAAGCGGCGCGGCAGCTTTCGTTTGCGCATCCGAACACGTGCACGCAGTGCGGCTGGTTTCAGTTTCGTCCTTTGGGTGGTTATTGCTTCTTGTGCCCGCAAGGCTGATCGCTGTCTGGTTTCTATTCTCTCAAAGGTTGACCGCTTGTGACTCTTTCTTTTATTGTTCCCCGGGGCGCAATTACACGTTTCCATGAGGTGCTAAATTACACAAACGACGACGCTGTGGTTGCGTTTCCTGTTTTGCGGACTCTGTCTCGTTGGCGATAAAACTTTTATTCTCTTCCGTGGAAACACCGCACCCACAACAACGTTTGCGGACTTCAAACATAAACTAGTAAGCCAACTGATCGAGGAGTATCACACAGAGAGGAGCAAGGTGGGAAGGCCAAGCGGAGACCATCCTGACAGCCCGACACTTCACAGAGAAGGTGCCACCCACCGAGGCTCAGGGAAGCAGGACCCAGAGAAGATGCTACGTGTGCCAACGCCACTCGGAGACAGAAACTTCACAAACGCGCTACAAGCGTGTGGAGTGCAACAAATCACTCTGTGTGGAGCCATGCATGAAAGACTATCACACACTGAAAAGTTTTTAGTGTTAGAGCACGGACATTTTTTACCAGAAAGAACTCTGGTGCGCTTATTTTTGTATGTCTGTGAGCTATGTTTATTACAATGCGTAATTTTAATTTATAAAGAATTCGTAAAAGTGTTTGATGTTACTATGAATCAACCATGTGTATGTAACAACACAAAATGATTTTTTTGTCACTTTACGGTCATGAAAAAAAAATTTTAGACAATTTTTTTAAATAGGATGGTCTGAAGAATATATTTCAGCAATAAAAAAATTACACATTTTTGGCATGCATTTCGCGAAAAAATTCCACCCTGCAAGAGTTAAGAGGCACATTGCTGTTGAGACCTCCAAATAATATTCAACCACTTGGGAAGCGTTTGTTGGGGGGGCTAGTTGGTATGACATACTTCTTAAAAATTTGAACTGCGCTAGAGACGAGAGACCAGAAACGAAGTGGACAGGACGATCGCAGACTAACAACTGGTTTATTGAAATCACATACGCTACCCTTATGAAACAATGCGCGTGCGCAGTGACAGTCATCACCACGTGACAGAATTGCACCACCCCCAAAACTCCTATCTACAAACTCCTAGCTACAGTAGCACCAAGGTGCTAGGGCGAGCTAAGAGCCAAAGGGCAAGGGAAATCTTGGAGGCTTCTTGGATAGCAAGACACGGGCCTGATAAGTGCATCAGCGACACATCTGTGTATCTTTCCAGGAAAGAGCGTGATTTCCTTTTGTAGATAGGAGTTTTGGGGGGTGGTGCAATTCTGTCACGTGGTGATGAGTGTCACGTGGTGATGAATGTCACTGCGCACGCTCATTGTTTCATAAAGGGTAGTGTATGTGATTTCAATAAACCAGTTGTTAGTCTGCGATCGTCCTGTCCACTTCGTTTCTGGTCTCTCGTCTCTAGCGCAGTTCAAATTTTTAAGAAGTATGTCAACCACTTGGGGTTCTTTTGCATGCACCTAAATCGAGGCACACAGTTGTTCTTTGTATTTCACTTCCGTCAAAATGCGGCCACTGTGGCTGGGAATAGAACCCGTGTCTTCAAGCCTAGCAGCGCAACACCATCATGATTGGTAACCTTGCAAAGATGCCAAAAGCACGGCCGCTGGATAAAAAAGAAGGTGCGGGCTGTTGCGTGCCGCCGAAGCGGCGTCTCGGGTTTAGTTCACCTCGCGCCCGCTCTGGCACCACTTCTCGTCCCACGGAGAAGCACTTCCACATGCACTGGTACGCGCGACAGTGACTCTAATCAGGACGTAAATAATGAGTCAACAGTGCTTCTTGCTGAGCTGTGTTCTTTGTCTGGTCCTGTGTCCTTTCATGTCCCGTCATTTTCAGCGCTGTTTTTCACTTCTGTAAACATGAACCAACCAGCCCAAATGCGTACGCTATTGCTGAGGTAGTTGGTTCATACTTCAGGAAAAAACATTCACGGCGCAAAGAGTACGGGGACAAAGTGCAAAAACAAACAGACAGACACGGGCGCCCGTGTCTGTCTGTTTCTTCACTTCATCCCCGTACTCTTTTCGCTGTGAATGTTTTTTCCTGACGTAAATAATGCGTTTGTAGTAGCACATCACAGGTTGAATATTGAAGTCGTTATTAGAAGGGCCTATTACCCCACATATGTGAAAAGTTTGCCCTAGGAGTACCAATTTTTCATAGAGTGGGCCTCAATACTCTCCATGAAGGCTGCCCGCTTGAATCATCTGCAGCGAAAGGTGCCACTGATCCCGTTAATGGAGATGCAATCGCCTAGGCAGATTCCAAGGGCTGACGTATCGGCCCACCGAAGCACACCACGAAATCACAGACAATTAAAATGTAGGTGCGTTTAGTGCACCAGGGCTGCGGTCCAAGGTCCAAGTTAGAGCCAAGAGTTGACAACACAAACAAAATGTATTCTCAGGTAAGGCAGTACAAGCATCACACAAACTTGCACACTCGGCTGGTATCAATTACAACTCACTTACCGCGCTACAACTGCAATCTCATCCATTAGAAACTATCCAAGAACACTTAAAGGCCTTGAATATTCACCAAACGTGTGCAACCCACAATTCTTTGAACATTTCTCGAATATTTCTCTTCCAGGAAACATTCAAACGAACTCCAGTGCTGATTGTCGTCCCGGCGACACTATTCAAAACAGAGCTCCCAAGGCGTCATCACTCGATTCTTCAAGATTGACTGACCACACTACACGGCTCACTCAAACATAACTTCTTCTATGACTTCACCACCTCGTCCTACCCTCCCCATCACATCTCGTTTGGATCCTTCCCGGCTTCGCGAACATTCCAAGTTATTGTTCGGGGCGTAACCCGTACCACAGCAACAGCTAGGGGAAAGAGATTTGTCTCGCCAATCCATCTGTCGCGGTCGGCCCCAACAGAGGCCCCACCGCCCCACTACGATGTTTCGAATTCTCCCGATCTGCGCAAACGTTCGGCGGTCGCGACGGAGTCTTCGGTGTAGAGGGTAGGGGCGCGCCCTGGGCGCCTTTTGATACGTGTTTTCTTTTTTTCGTTGCGCACGCCCATTGAGAGGGAACGGTCAGCGCAGCAGTGATTTGATGCTGTCGTCTGGAAGCGGCAGCAGACGTCTGATTTGGCATTCGTTTGTGACAAAAAGAACTGCTCTATTACGAATAATACACTTCCTGACGCTGTAGATCACGGGGGAATACGTGGTACTTCACAGTAGCGTCTCTTCTCGCGTTCGAGCTGCTCAGTGGCACACAACAGCTTGGGGGCGTCACACCACTGGAAAAAACCGTCTGCCACACACGTGTGCACCAAAGAACCATACTCAAGCACAAGAAACATGAGGCAAGCTGCCCCCCACACACGATCACACACGAAAAAAAGCACGAGAAAGCGCACGGACACGCATAAGTTCTGAGGTAAGGCAACCCCATCGTAACACGAAGTGTCGTCTGCTTTCTGCTCCAGAGTAGTGGCGCCCTCACTAAAAAAAGCGGCCGCAACTGTCAACTCAGCCGAGACGTGCTCGCCCATTGGCGGCGACGCGACGCAACAGGCCACACCTTCTTTTTTTATGTAGCGGCCGTGCAGTCACGGCAAAAGCTGGAAGGACAGCCTGTCTAGAGCTCGTTGTAAACTCTCGTGGGGCAACTACCATAAGTACACTAGTAAGGTACCCACTATGCCATCAATCATTGTAACTTTTGTGAAGTAGGGAAGCACCCACTATGCCATTGCAGTCGCCGACCGATTTTCCAGGCCTGGCGGGAACCACAAAATAGTCCGAAAAAGTTGGTAACGCATGAAAATGAAGTTTGGACTAGAGCAGTCTAAAAAAATCTCCAATAATGCTCTGCTTCATGCTAGCTTGGGGACGAGCACATTTGTTTGTATTCGGGCTACAATAACATCATCAGTGCGTCGGTGATTGCTGCCGCCAAGCGTTGCATGAGGCACAGGTGGTGGCTCCATGGCACCAACGAAACAAAATTTGACGCCAGTTCCAAAAAGATGCATGCAACGCCTAGTCTCAATAGTGGGATTTAACGACATGGTCTGAGGAAATTAAGAGTTTGACAAAAGCTCGTCTGGTCGGGAATAATCATGGTCAAAAGGTAAAAACAAGACGCCGACCAAATAAAACTTCAAAAAATAACACGACGTTTCGGCTCCGGTACGGTGGCCTTGTTCACAAATGAAGCGATGAAAGAACGGGGATTGACTGTGTACGTGCGAATAGATGGTGCAAACAGCGTGCGCAAACAGAAGGAAGGGTGCCGTCATTGCGATTCAGCGTCGTATCAGTGGTTTCGATTAGTAATGATTCGAGATAAAGTCTCGAGGTTAGATTTCTTTCAGTGGCTAGCACATGTGCACTGGCCCAGTCAATATCATGTCCCTTGGAAACAGAATGCTCAGCGAGTGCATTTGAAGACACCTTTTCTTTTTTCACGTCGTAACATTGGTTCCGTATATGCTCCTGGAACCAGTGAGGCCTTAGCGCGCGTGCTCCGCTCCTTTGATGTACACGTGTCGCATGTGCCAGTGAAAAAACTGAAAAGTGTGCTCACAAACGTGCAGGACAAGCTTCCAAAAGAAAAGTTTCCTGGTGTCGTGTACAACATTCCCTGTGCCGACTGTGATCATGTGTACATCGGCAAGACAGGCGATTTTCAAAGGCGCCTGAAAGAACACTGTTACGATGCAAAAAAACAAAAGGTGCCTTCAAATGCACTCGCTGAGCATTCTGTTTCCAAGGGACATGATATTGACTGGGCCAGTGCGCATGTGCTAGCCACTGAAAGAAATCTAACCTCGAGACTTCATCTCGAATCATTACTAATCCAAACCACCGATACCACGCTAAATCGCAATGACTGCAACCTTCCCTCTGTTTACGCACGCTGTTTGCGCCATCTATTCGCCTGTACAGTCGCGGCCACTGTTAGATGCAACACTCGAATGAGCACCTTTCGTATTGCTGGCCCCCCTAACTGCAAGTGGATGGGGAAACATTGAACGTGCGCTTTACTAGTTTGTCGGAAAGAGTCTGAGCTGTCAACCACCAGTAGCCTTATGCAAATCTAAGCCCTTGTTTTTATGCAAGAAAATGAAATCTAGACATGCTCTGTGTGCCAAGTGTTGCATCTAACAGTGGCCGCGACTGTACATAGTCAATCCCCATTCTTTCATTGCTTCATTTGTGAACAAGGCCCCGTACGGAAGCCGGAACGCTGTGTTATTTTTTAAAGTATTTTTTGGTCGGCGTCTTGCTTTTACCTTTTGACCATGGTCTGAGGAACTTTAGCCTGCACTAACACTGCACAGTACGCAAGTGTCCGGCATTGTGCTTCCATCAAATGCGACCACCGTGGATCGAATCCACGTTTTTCAGGTCAGTGGCCGAGTACCAATGAGCAACCAGCAGAGCATATGACGAGCATGACAGCTCAAAGACACTTGACTAGGGATGGCCGAATAGTAAGTTTGAAGTTTGAAGAAAGGATTGCACTAACCGGCATACACACACAAGCGCTAAGGAAATCAGTTGCAGCCTTGAAGTAGACAAGTCACCTTGTCGAAACGTCGGCTCCAGCACCCACCCCCTGTTTACAAATTTTTCAGTACATACACTTGTTATTTCAAGAGCGATTTGACAACATAGCAAAAATAAATCATTATCTGTTATATTTACTAAGTCACCTGTAAAACTATTACAATTTCTTATTGTTTTATGAAAGAATGAGTAGAAAAAAGAGTTGGTTCTGCATTTAAAGCCAGTAACTGTTAGGGCCCACGAAGAGAAGGGGGCGAGAAAGAGGCAATCAATGTGCTCACCCCAGCCCAGCACACCGAGGCCATTGATCATGGTGGTGTGAGAATCCGCTCCCACCAGGCTGTCTGGGTACAGCCAGCCATCATTGTGGAACACAACGCGTCCCAGGAACTCGAGGTTCACCTGATGCACAATTCCAGAACCAGGTGGCACAATGCGCATGTTCTGCAGTGCCTGGGATCCCCACTGCACAGAGAAAGGACAAGCTAAGCCTGGGTTCACTTCGGTCCAGAATAAATCGCAATGCAGGAGAACAAGAGTGATCGGAGATAGCACGTACATAAATTCAGGCCGACGACACATTTAAAGGGTTGTACCTCTCATTCAACGAAGCTCCATAGTTTTCACTACATGCAAAAATGCTTCTTCTACAGCTCGTTGCACCATACCAGTGGTGACAGAGGACATTGTTGTCACGCATCGACATAATCAACTTTGTAAGCTTAACTTCTGTGACACAAACTTTTCGCTACACTTTTCGTTCAAAGAACTTAAGTCGCTGACTAATTTTTGTTACCCTCAAAAAGCTCTTTGAAAAATTATCTGTTTTACAAGCAGAGGACCGGCAAATAAAAGATACAATTATGCAGATATAGTTATGTACAATGTTTGTATAAAAAGTATTGGGGAAAGTTTTGGAAAAATAGGTTTATTGCTACATAGGTTTATTGCTACAATAGGTTTATTGCTACAAAAATAGGTTTATTGCTACAAGTAGAGAAACTAAACTTGTGAAAGCAAATAAAAACGAAAATATGTAATCTTTGAAAAAAAACTTGCGTTTTTCGACTCGCATCTCCCCTTAAAGGGGCCCTGCAACACTTTTCCAAGTAGCCATGGAATGGATTCTTATTGCCTCACGAATTGACTGCCACAAAAATTTTTAGAATCTGTCCAGTACAAACGGAGTTACGAAGATTTGTCACACGCTGCAATTACACTGTCTCTTCTCTCGTCCCGACGAAAGCGCTGGAAGCTAGGCAGGGAGGGATGGCACAGGGAAAGAAAATACGTCACGCGCGCCTCGTGACCCTTCAGCACTTTTTCTCTTTTTTTTTTTCCTTCTAATATGCAGCTTTTCAGTGCGATCGTGCACGCACGTGTGGACAAGTCGCGGCCTCCCGCAGCGGCCCCAGTAGTGACCGAGCGTGTCATGCTCAAGTCAGCCAATGGCTCATACATTGGCTGTGACGAGTGACTTTTGAGCTGGTAGCGTCGTTTGTCGAGAGAAGAGAAAGCAATTTTTAGCCGACTTTGAGAATTTATTGTGAATTCCAGGCCGCGTGCTGCACTATAATATTTGGCTCGCGTGTTCTCTGGAGCCTCGACTACCGATCGGCAGAGTTTTCTGACCATGCTCAAAAAGTGTTGCAGGGCCCCTTTAAGTAATCTATACCTTAATTATGTCATTAATTATTATTAAGACCATGTGCATTAATTATCAGAAGCCAAACACAACGCCCTAATGCTGGCTTGCAGGCCATCGACTACATTATAATTCTGACCCTTGGGACTATGAAGCGGTTGTATAGAACCTGCCTTTTGATGGTCCAAGGGGGAAGATACCGTTCCATAATTTTAGCACTATAGCCCTTTTTGACGTTCGATACAACAGTATTACTAAAACGAGTGACAAGCATTTGTATGATGTGTATTATTCGCTGCCGAAAAGCCCCCGCTGTAATATTGCGTTGACGTGCTATGCAGTGAAGGCGAGGCAAATGCAAGCTTCCTACTACCTTATGGTTGTTCAGCTGGAACATTTTTTTTCTCCCTTCAAAAAAAAAAAAAAAACTACTCTTTTGAAACTTTCTGTATGTCTCACCAACCAAGCAAGCTATGCAACTTTATATAAGCCATATTTTTACTTGGACCACTACATTGCGAAAATGAAACCGCAGTATGAGTCAAAATGCTATTTTCCCAAACTTTGTCACAATATTCTGGCAATGTTTGTGCTTGATTCGCTCCCACAGTATTTGATAATTTAACATAGGAACCTATAAAACACATAATGTGAATATATTATTCGCAAAAAAATCTGTGCTTTTTATAAAGTAAGCTAGACATGCAGCATATTGAAATTTATCGCCAAGGCCAAAAATAAAGAAAGTTAAGACAAAATTGAATAAACTATCTTAGTCATGAAAGATCAGCGCCTTAAGATTTAGGAAGAAATTGTTCTGTAATAATTGTTCAAACCAGTAATATTATATAAATTATTCAGCGCGACACAGTTTCACTTGGGTGCCCAAAGTTCGAAGCACCCTCTAGGCAACACAAAATTCTTTTTGTGAAATATAACACCTAAATAACTACTTCTCGCATTCACACCTACCTGCACAATTACAATTGTTTTCAGCATGATCGCCGATGGTCGAAAATTGACTTGGTACACTTGATATGGAATGACCCGGGTCATTCCATATCAAGTGTACCAAGTCAATTTTCGACCATCGGCGATCATGCTGAAAACAATTGTAATTGTGCAGGTAGGTGTGAATGCGAGAAGTAGTTATTTAGGTGTTATATTTCACAAAAAAAATTTTGTGTTGCCTAGAGGGTGCTTCATATATATATATATATATATATATATATATATATATATATGGAACAAAAGAGAGTACGACGCACGTTGGTTTTGCACGGTATATTTTCTGGCGTTTCGGCTGGTGGACCAGCCTTCTGACAAAGGCTGGTCCACCAGCCGAAACGTCAGAAAATATACCGTGCAAAACCAACGTGCGTCGTACTCTCTTTTGTTCCTTATTCTACCGGGGCCAGCGTTATTTCATTGCTGCATATATATATATATATATATATATATATATATATATATATATATAATGAGAACTAACAGACAAAGATGCCAAGTATAGGGGAAGCTATTAGAAGTAATTATAATGTAAATGTGAAGAAATGAAAGTGGACGAAAAGATAACTTGCCACCGGCAGGATCCGAACCTGCGACCTTCGAATAACGCGTCCGATGCTCTACCACTGAGCTACGGTGGCGGTCATCTCCCCGTCCACTTTATGGGGTATATATGTGTACTTAAACATATATACCCCATACAGTTTACAATTCCTTCCTTCATTCATAACGAGGGTCTCGTTCTGGCAGACTTGATGCCTTCAGGTGGTATGCGAGGGATTACTAGTCAGCTGCCCTCTCGTAATAAGATCACGCACTACGTGACGCCTACAGGCAAAAAAGAGTGTTCCACACTCGCCGTAATGGCAACAGGCGGCGCTGACTGACGCTCCCACGTTTAAGTACACATATATACCCCATAAAGTGGACGGGGAGATGACCGCCACCGTAGCTCAGTGGTAGAGCATCGGACGCGTTATTCGAAGGTCGCAGGTTCGGATCCTGCCGGTGGCAAGTTATCTTTTCGTCCACTTTCATTTCTTCACATTTACATTATAATTACTTCTAATAGCTTCCCCTATACTTTCCTTGGCATCTTTGTCTGTTAGCTCTCATTAATACTATGTTTAACAAAGCAAACGAGCCCTTAAGTTTACAATTCCTTCCTATATATATATATATATATATATATATATATATATATATATATATATATATATATATATATATATATATATATATAAATATAAATAAATAATGAGAAATATTCCTCCTTACACAATTAGTTTTAAAACAATAGCCCACAGAACAAAATATCACCATGCATTTTTAGTTGTCAAAGTTCATTGCAGAAGTAGTAATCAACAACACCCTAAGTTTAATGAACAAATGCTTAATAAAGAAAAAGTTATCACTGTTTGTGTAACAAAATAAGTTTTTGATAAATGGCTGTGAAGATTTTAAGGCAGATGATAAAACATATGTCTAAGATTCATCATAATGTTAGGTAGGCAACTCTTAAGAATGGCCTCGAACAAGAATGGTTCGATTAAAATGTGACCAACAAACTTCGTGCTGCCATAGAAGTGAGCCCAAAAAGCAAAACCAGCAGGTATTGTGGTCGGTGATGCCAAGACAACTTGACACTACAAGAATGGTACATTATCAAGCGTTGAAGATTTTGATCAGACTGCAGTTCAAAAATGAAACAACCGTGCCGTCTGCCAAATTGATGGCAAGCCACAGTTGCATGGAGTAGAGGCCATTTAAGAGAAAAAATGCTTTGCAGAACTATTTGTGGTACATCTTGCCCAAGGTCAGGTCAGAGAAGCACTCACTATGGTTCAGTGCAGGAGCGCATGCTGTGGCAACTGCTGGAGGAGTGGCTCAGTTGCCATAGTGCTGTTGCTGTTCAAATACAGTTTGATAGCACTCATTCCACTCCTACAGTCGTTTTTCAAGGGCTGAAACAGTTACGCAGAGCTTGCAAAACGGCAGCACAACCATTCCAGTGGCCAGAAGTAGTCGTGGAAGTTTCAAGGCTCATTGGGAAATCTAGAACCGCACTCAGTGGGAGAAAATCCTCAGGCCTATGAGACAGTCGCGCTGGTGTCTAAGAGCTTCGAAAATATGGGGCAAGCTTTCCAGTTCCACTGTTTCCTTTGGTATGTCAGGCCAGGTTCTCAGAGAAAACAGCTTCACTGCCCCTTTCATTTAGCGTAGAGGTGAGCTTTCTGTCAGTTACTGTCCTGCCTTAAACGGGTACTGACACAACATTTCACAGCTCAGATAGCCAGTGGGATAGATGCTCGTGAACATGGATATATCATCCACCAAATCTCAACAGCAAATGCAGCTGGGAAGGTCATTTATACAAATTTTGACGTTTGTGTGCCCGATCTAGCGCTATATGCCGCACGTCGCGACACTGATATCATATAAAGCGACCTGGAGGTGACCCCAAACTTCCGCAACGTCACCACTGTAGCCGAGCTGGTGCAGCTAAATGATGACATCATAGTCACCATTGCACCGGCAGGCTGCTCACAAGTCCGTGCCCACGGCGACATGTGGAAGCCTCAAGAAAGTTGTTGCCACCAGACAACGATGATGACAATGATGGAAACGACATTGCACTGCACATGCCCCATGCGATAAGTGTGTCACAGTTCTGTGTGCCATTTCACACGCTAGATGGCATTAGTTGTACACGGCGACTTGACATTCTCAGAGCTCTCCCCAATTGAAACTAAGAGCAGTCGGTAATAAACAAAGTGCAATTATTTTTCTGTGGCACACTGCAGCAAGCGGTGTGCCGTGTTATGATTTATAGGCTTCCAGCAACATATTGCAGCAAAAAAAGAAAAAACACCAAAATTTTTGTATCAGGTACCCTTTAAAGGGCCCCTCACCAGGTCACATAACAAATTGTAGATAGACATTGGGAGTTGCTGCATACCCAATGAAGAGCATTAAGCCACAAGAATTTTTCAAATTGGTTCATTACGAGCTGAGAAAACCAATATCTTGAAGCGGTGCAAAACCATGATGCAAGGAGGCAAGCTTGAAACTTTTGACACTCACCTCGTGTAGCCTATGCGAGCCAGTTCCGTTCCCTTCCCTGCCCTCTTCAACATCAGAGCCAGAGGATCACATGACTCATACACATCGACAGATCTTGCACATGCAAGGTCACGTGCACATGACGTGCCCGAACCAGCCCAAAGCCCCTGAGCACGCGACCGAAGTTGTGTCCCCATTCTTTGCGCTTCATCTCTCAGCAAGCAATGCCACATGTGCCCTTGCCCCACCGTCCCCGATCACTTGGCTAGCAACCTATTACTAGGCATGGGCACGAGAGTAGCGGTATCATGAGCCAGTGCCGCATGAGCATTTAGTTAGATGCGGGAGGATAAATGAGCCTAATGAGCGCTGGAACGCAATAGAAAACTAGTTTTGCTGTCAGGGCTAACGTTTGCACGACGTGCATACCGCGAGAACATGAACACTAGCAAAACAGGCAGATTAGTGCCACATCTCACGGCGATTCGCAGTAAATATTAAAAAAAGCGTGCACACATTCCATTTGTGTGTTTTATTATTTCTCTCAAGTTTCATTCATCTATTCAAATGACAATTTATGCAAACTACACATCTCACGTGAATAATTATTGCAGTGTCATGTGCTACTATGGGCGACGTGAGAGTATCGATGCCTACTTAGAGGAGCAACGTCAGAGTAAAGATAACTACAAAGGGCCATTCCTTGTTGCACGCCATCCCCTCGATCTTGGGGCGCGTGCCCACGAGACGAAGGGCAAGCGGCGTTCAGTTTGAAATTTCACCTCTTTTTGCGACGCGTAGCGTTGCAAATTTTGGCAGGCATGATCATGAGCATCCAGTGCATGCAATGTGCTCGTCAGCTCAAAATGTTCAAACCTGGTGAGGGGCCCTTTAAAGCACATGTAAAACAGCAAAGCAGGCAAAGCTCATTGGAAATGCCGCTACTGTCACACAGTGAATCTTTTGGAAGTGGCGGCACTGAGAGGCTGCACGGAGAAGTAGCAGGTTGCTCCACCGTTTGGGCTTCGCGAATGTTGGAAGGACAACCGAAGTGCACAAAGCTCCTAGTCAGCTATGGTATCTGCAAACATCACTGTAACAATAAGATCAACCTCGCCATATTGTGCATCAATACCAAAGATAACCAAGTTGGAGCCCCAGCCGTGGTCCCAGAGATCTACAAACTTCTCAGGCTGGTGGTCACGTCACTTCTCAAACGGCACGACTCTGTTTTGAAGTCCTCGAATTTCACCCTGAACTTCTGTCACGAAAATTTGATTTTTTTTTCCTCCCGCATAACAATTGGACCCCAAACTAGATAACCCAGCATAGCAATTATGGCCATTATTGCACCACGTTTATTGTTTAGCTAAGTGGTCATGGTGGTGTTTTGTGCAGGGGCACCTCGCTTAGTGCTTTTTTGCCATTAATGCGGCATGCAAGTTGCACATCTGCCATTAAAGACTACGGAGTGCACACTCAAGCACAACACTATCCCGCATCATTTCTATAACAGTTACGTTAGATGCACTGTACCACGAAACAGTCAGCAAGAACCTGTGGATGCTTGGAGATGTGCTGGAACGGGCGCAGACACATATTCAGTGCTCTCATCTATGCAACCTTTGCATAGTGCATGACCCGATAAGACAGTGCTCTGCAATGCTGTTGCTAAATTGCCAATGTGGTATGGCATTGCACAATGCATTTGACTTCACCGGCCTCAAAATAAGCACTTCCTCTCTGTCTTCACTTATGATCAGATAAAGGCTACACTTGGCTCATTGCTTGTTGGTTGTCATTAATGTACGGTGCTACGCAATTCTTGTTTTGAACTCATTAAAACAAGCGCTGATTCACCTCTGCTTACAGTCCCATAGTTATCTAAAATTATCTGTCTATAAGTGTCTATATATCATAGTCATCTACCTATGGGTGTCTGCACTGATTAAATTACCTTGTTGGGCAATGCAGCTGCAATTAGACCACTTTGATATAGTGTAGAGAAAAGGCAGCATAGATAAAGGCATTGAAGACTGTGAAGAAGGCACACACCCCCCACCCCACAAATTTTCATGATCCCTGCGTATGCTTTCTGTGGAAGTGGACATGTGCCTTTAGGACAAAAGGAGGCCTTCTTTAGCCAGGTTCTTCAATTGGGCTAACGCTGGCCATCGAGAAAATTCTGACTCGATTCTTCTGAAAATTATGCTCGACTAACAATCACACCCTCGATTTTTCATGAAACTGCGCGAGTCAAAAAAGTCGCTCGTCAAGTTCATCCTAATGTGAACGCAATGATGTCAGGGCAACGTCAGTCACTGCAAGACTTGTGTGAATGTCAGCCGACCCAAATATTCTAGCTGACTCATTATTCTGGAGAGACTGAAACATTTCCTCGGCAAAACGTGCTCGGTTTAGTTCCACATACCCAAATGCCTGCAACACACATAACACTGGTGTGCATTGATCCCTGCCACTACTTTATTTTATGCCTTCCTAGGTGTCAGTGACGAAAGAAACCACTGCATCCTCCGACCACTTCCTGTGAGCTACTTCCATGTCCTGCCCCCTGTGACATGATGAACTGAGATGTTGTTCTGGGGGGTATGGCATTCTGGCACTGAAAATGATGTTCGGATAACCCTGCCAAGCCAAACATTACAGAACAGTTGAAAGAAATAAGGATACCTTAAGAAAACGGAAGCGTTCCTTGTTGCGTTCAAACTCCAGGTCCTGGTTCTTTTCGAGAGCATCTGCCCTGCAGTAGGAAAAGGTCACACTTTTTGTAACAGCACACAAGAAGAAGGGCTGAGATAGCATTAGCTGGTTGATTTGGACCGCTTGGTTCACCTTGTGTCTAACTTTCAGCAGCATGGAAAAAGAACAAGGACCGGAATAGAGGGCTGATAAATAAGAGCTCAGCACTTGCCCCGTTCACCACCCTCGTCACCGTTAGACACAAGAAAGTCCATCGAGGGGACCTCTTTTGTCAGACAATGAAGACGAGAAAAGCATAGGCATAAAGGAAAATAAAAGTGGACAAAACACAACAACTTTCCACGAGTGGCAGCTGAACGCACAACCTAAGCATTACAATGCACGCACTGCACTACCATTTTTGATACAGCAGCGACCACTTTGTTATTTATGTTTGCGCACAACCCTGGGACTCGTGGTTGCCAATGACCACCAGACCTCACCTGAGGGGGGATTAGATGAGTCACACAAGGGCACACAACACACCACACACAACGTACCTTGACTGCTAGGTCAATAACGCAAAAAAAGCAAGCCAGCCAATGTAGCTTGCATCGAAAAAGAAATTAAGACTACTCTCTGATTAGCAGCTGCTGTCAGCCAGATTTTTAAGGAGAAAACACCCAAAGTAGAGCACCTGGGAAACACAGCACTTCTGATACGCAATATGCATTGTTGTTCCATGAAACAGGCATGCACTGTCACAGTTCTTCCACATGTTTCCCAACCTTTTGTGGCAGTGGCAAAGCTCAAGGCAGGAAAGAAACCCAATATGGTCGCGTGTGCACCCTTTTCCTAGTACATACTTTCTCCGAGTGTTGGTCGTCTGAGACATCAGCTTGTTGCTAAACCTTTTGTTTATTTGCAGACTGATGCAGAGGTCTCAGTTTATCCCACTGTTGGTCCACAATTATTTTAACCTACTGTTTCACTTCTTATACGGCAAAAGCTGGCATAATATGTCTCTTAGCTTTTTCTCACCTGTGTTGCACCTTAAAATTTTTAACTTTCTTCATTTGCTCAATTTGTTTTTCTTGCTTTTTCTTTAATCCTGCTTCGGCTTCAATAAAGTTTGCAGTATTAAATAAAGAAAGAAAGAAAATGCCCATCGCACCAGAAGAATGTTTCGCTTAACACACTTCATGTTAATGCTCTATGCCTATTATAGCTTATCTTTGCAAGTACTTTGTACATTGCTGAAAGAAGGACGATTGGAAAGTAGATGTGAGCCTGATACATCTACTTTCTGTATAGGTAAAATTATGGTGCTTTCACAACTTGGAGCTACATTTGAATTTATAAAGCATAATGTGTAGCGTGTTGCAAGCCTGTCAAATACAAAATCTTCTCCATCTTTCATAAAAAAAACGGTGGTTATGCCATCATCTCCGGCTGCTATTCCATGAGGCATGCCTTGAAGGGCCTTTCTAACCTGATCGATAGTTGCACTTGGGTGTCATGTACAAATTTTGCTTTCCCCCAAAGTAGGGTGACTAACATTTGAGCTGTACAGTTCTCAGTAAAAGTCCTCAACCACCTTCACCGTGCAAGTAAAATTGTTCATAATGCCTGCTTATCTTAGATGGCACGCATTGTGGCCTTTACAATACAATCAATACCAACAGTAACGAAACCACTAAACAATGCAATTACCCCTAAAACATATTAACGTGATAGCGTTAAAGAGCTAATTTCACAGAAATTCCGGTGTTGGTGTCGGCGTCGTTGGTTGTGAGCGAAAAAATTTATTTATTTATTTATTTATTTATCAATACTGTTGGCCGATGGCCGTTACAGGGTGGTTGCGTTACAAGATATGAAAAAGAAAAAAAGTGCAGTCGCGGTCGAGGACAGACCCAAGATACAATACACACAAAAGGATACAATGCAGTAGTACACGTAATAGAGTAGGTACAATGCAAGCAAGAGCTATATACATTAGTACATCATAGTGTAATCAATTTTGCCGCGGCCGCTGGATGAAACAGTTATTATACACCAAGAAACGAGAGTTTTCTTTAGGTAAATTGATTCCGTAAGATAAAAGCTATGTGTCTAGAGTCTAAGTGAAAAGTTTAGTTATACCAGCTTCAAACTTGCTCACATTGTCTACTGTCAGTAGTTCATGTGGCAGTGAGTTCCACTCCTCTATTGTTCTGGGGAAAAACGAATATTTATGTACATCTATTCGTGCTGAAATTGGTAGAATATGTGCTTGGTGGCTGCCTCTGACTGTTCGAGACACTCGCTGTTTTATATACTTTTGGGCATTGAAATTAAACCAGTTACGCTGAATCAGATACAGAATTTTCAACCTAGCTATCTTCCTGCGTTGAGTAAGTAAAGGCAGGTTTAATTTGTTAATCATCTCAGTTACGGAATCAGTTGATCGATATTTTGATAAGATGAACCTTGCAGCTCTTCTTTGGATTTTTTCAATTCTTTCTATCAGGATGTTTTTAAAGGGGTCCCAGACGACGCTCGCGTACTCTAGTGTAGGACTTGATCTTGATCTCTAGTGTAGGAAAATGATCTTGTCCCTGAAGTAAAAGTAACAGTGCAAACACAAAAGACGCCCCATATAGAAAAAGACACGACACACATGAGCGCTGACTATCAACTGCTTTATCTTGTCCGTGACCGAAAAATTACGAAAGATGCAACTAAACCACCAAGGCGAGGGGCTTAGCCCTCGCGTTGGTGGTCACGAGGCTCTGCCAACAGTACGAGCCATTTCTGGTAAAGTTCCGGTCGAAGAGAAGGCCAGTTGCATCGCTGAGGGTGTGGATTGTCTCTTTTGTTGCTATTCCGAGCAACACGCCGGTGACAGGGATGTTTTGTGTCCGCTGGTTGACCATTTTGTAGGTGAGAATTTGTCCTTGTTGCAGGCTGACAAAGAAGGAGGAGGCTTTGTGGTCCTAACGAAAGGCGCCTTCAATGAGAAGGCCTTGGCTGCTATCTGCAAGAACTTCAAGAGGTTGGCTCCGAAACCAAGCAAGGCGAAGACGGCTTCTCGAAAGACCTTATCTGCAGTGGCTCGAAAGAGAAGTGAAGGCATGCAAGGGCGACAGACTGCGCGCATTCTTCCCCGCAAACACACACAAACCGGAGTGCCCGCTACAAGCCATTGTCCCGGAGGATGGTTCGCGGCAGAAGTTAGTTGGCCGATGTCTTCAGTCCAAGCTTCACCATCAAGAGCTCCTCCAGCATCGTTGACGTCTTGAAAGGTGGCCTTCCAGGCATGAGTTCGGGTTTTTTGGTGGACACTGAAGAACTTTACTACTCCGTGCCGCATGATGAGCTCCTACTGGTGGTGCGCGAGTTCTTGGAGGACAGTGGTCCAGCATCATGGCAAGCGTCGTCTCCCTGTTCAGTGAACAGTTTTTTAGGCCACTACCTCAAATCTACGATTGTGCAATTTCGTGGTGACATGTGTGTACAAAAACATGGAATATGCATAGGCTCTGGTAAAGCACCTGTGTCGACAAACATTTTTTTTGGCAAAATTCGACCGCATGTTACACGATAGTCTGGATGACGACCGTGTGGTCAAGATTTTTAGATACATGGATGATTTTTTGGTGCTCGTAAATTTGTCATCTCGCATCACTCTAGAATCTGTGGCCACAGATATTCTCAGTGTTTTAGTGCCTGGGCTGTGTCCCTCCATTTCACCTGTGAATTACCACAAAGTAATGCTATAAGGTTTTTAGATTTAGAAGTTTCGTTGCATGTCGACATGCATGTGTGCTGGACATATGCACCGTGCTCTAAGAAAGACACCCTGCCATATATAGCTCTTGCCACTCAAAGCTAACAAAAAGGGGCATCGCAATGCTTTGTTTCAAGAACGCGTTGCGAAAGAGCTGCTTTCACACGATACAGGCGAGTGTAGAACAACAAGCGAGTAGACTGAAGTCGGCTGGGTTCCCGGACCATGTGACGTGAGCGGTTGCCGAGAAGCTGCTGAAAGCAGTTGACACCTTTTTCGCGAGACCAAGGCAATTTTGTGGTGCTGCCATATGTGCATAAATTATCACACAATATCAAGAGGGTGGCTATGAAACATGGCATGCGCATGGTTTTCTCGGCTCCGCGGAAGTTGAGTGGTCTGTGCAGCCGCATCAATCGGCATGCGCAGAGAAGGGCCACGTGCAGCCTGAATCATGTCTCGAAATTTGCGCTTTGCGCTACTCATGTTGTCTATCATATCCCTTTATCATGTGGCAAAGCATACATCGACCAAAGTGGCCAGTGTGTTAATTTTCGCCTCAGAGAACACAAGGCCTCCCTTCCCACGAATGATGATGCTCATCTACCAAGCCATTGCAGGCAGTGTGGGTGCAATCCTGTGCTTGACAACACCAGAATCGTACGTACGGGAAAAACAAAAACCCCAAAGGGAAATTTGGAAGCCTTCTACATTAAGAAAGAAGGAAACAATTGTGTCAGAGACACGTCAGTGCACCCGTCTGGTAAGGAGATGACCTTTCTAGATGCCGCGATAACTCGTTAAGTTTTTGTATTATATGACGCATGGCTGCTTCACTCATGTGCAAGGTGGTTGCCAGCGGGTACAAGTTTGCGTTTCAGGCATGATTTGATCAGTTGTAAGTGCCAGCCTGTCTCATCATGTTCTTTCTCTGTATTTTGTGTTTCCTGCTGGTTTTTTATCCAATTCAATGCAACTAAAATAAATAATAAAAATTTTCGGGTCAAAGTGAGAATCGAACCCAGGCCGTCTGCGTGGCAAGCAGGTGTTTTGCCTCAGAGCCACGTCATTGCTTGAAACTTCTTTAGAATAAAACACTATACAAATGTCATGTAGTGAAAGGAAGGAAATAAGTTGAAATTTTAAGGGCTCGTTTTTCTTTGTTAGACACAATAATAATGAGAACTTACGGACAACGATGCCAAGGAAAATATAGGGGATGTTAATAGTAGTAAATGTAATGTAAATGTGAAGAAAGAAAAGAGGACGAAACAATAACTTGCCACCGGCAGGAACTGAACCTGCGACCTTCGAATAACGCGTTCAATGCTCTACCAACTGAGCTACCACAGTGGCCATCCCCCCCCATCCACTTTGTGGGGTATATGTATGCGCGCACGGGGGCCGAATACGCTATCGCGTTCTACTCTTGAAGGCGAAGCGCAAGCGCACTCCAAGTTTTTTTTCCTGTCCCTGGCAAAGCAAACGCCCATAACATTCAATGCATCTTGCACATCCCAACAATGAAATGTTCCCAAACTGGAATCCCACAACAACAAAAAGTAACGGGACATTTTCCTACACATTATTGCATCATGCAAGGTCAGCACACTTCAAAATGCACCCAAATGTATTTGCTTCACAAATAAATTGCATGTTATCAAATTGAGCTTGCACGGTTTCCAGCATCTTTGTTTACAAAAGTAGTTGCAAGCATTGTTTGTTTAAATGAACATCAGGACACATTCCAGAAAATTTCCTCTCGTTTGGAGAAAAATACATCAGAATGGCGTAAAAAGTGAAGGCTGTGGAACGAACCATATTAAGTCTATGTATGTGCCTTGTAAGTGCGAGGTTGTCTACCAGATCCCTCTTACTTGTGGGAATTCGTATGTGGGGCAAACCAGCAGATGTCTAAATGTGCTTTTAAAGGAGCATAACCAGTCACTGAAGAAATTGGATGTATCACATCTTGCGTGGCACTGCTACACATGTGGTTGTTCTCCTGTGTTTGCAGATACAAAGGTCTTGTCATCACACAAAAGCAAGGTTACTCAAGAGGTGATAGAAGCCTTCCATATCAAAAGAATGGGCAACCGTTGTGTTAATTGTCACTGACGGAAAAAGAGCTTGCTTTTCTACTTAGCACGTGTTCTCTGAAGTGATGCTTACATTATTGATCAGATTACCCAATTTTCTTTTGCACACGTTTTCCTTATCTTTCTTTGTTCTCGTTTTCTTGGCCGTTCTTTTGAAATTTTTCAGCTGCGAGTCAACGCTCATCCTGCGTGTTCGTTTCTTTTTAGCCTAAGCTTTTAGCACTGCTTCAAGAATAAACACTTAAGGCATTGCACTTGTTCTCAATTGCAATCCTTCGTTTTTATTCCAATCATATTGAGGTTGCCCCTCTTTTTAGTGATTAATTATGTTCTGGTGTGCTTGAGGTTCATTAGCTAGTTGGTTTCTAAGCACTTCCTGTGACGATAGCTTGAAAAACTTGACTCTTTCGTTACCACCAGAAAATGGTCATTTTTCGTAGGTCTCGAGAAGAAATCTTTTGCCAGTTTAAAAACTACTCCAGCACGCATTGCTGCATACCAAATTATGCATACTGAAATGCTCTTTCCAAAAAATATAAGTTGTGGAAAAGGAAAAATGTTACGGAATATATCAAAATTTGAAATTGTGTAATCTTTTGTTGCCAGCTGACAAACACAGAAATAAAAAACACTCAATACACAAAAACATTCAAAACAAAGAAAATTCAGAATACACATTTCACGCTATGGTGTCTAAAGATGGTGTGAGCCAATGCTTCTCAGCCACTTGTGGCTCCTCTACCCAAGATGCTGAACCAACTGGCCCAACAAGTGACTATTTTGGAACAAGCCACATATGTTACGACAAGCCTGAGCAGACGGCTGAAGCAGATGATGACATTCAGTGCTCTTTTTCCCCATAACACACTGCAATGGGGCATGGTAGTGCGCATGGCTTCAAGGAAAGGTCCACTGCCAAGATGCAGCTTGATAAGATGTAGTCTATTTTGTGTTTCCCTATCCCACAGATGCCTCCAATAAACTCAGTTTCTTATGAAAGATTCTAACGAGGGGTCAGTTTCAGAGACACTCAGGAGTTGGCAACATTTGGGTGGACAGACGTGGCTAGCTGGTCCGCCAGTACATATATTCTTCGATCCCACGGTGCCCTGGCACCCAACATATCATGGAACAAGGCATGTAAGAAGGATCTGTAGTGACGACGGTGACTACATTGACCACTTGAGCAACCTGAACACTAATCGAAATAAATTTACCTGCACAACGTTCTAAACAAGGCCTACCATGAAGCATGTAAACTAGATAGAAAATCCCCCCATAGCACAGCCCAACCAACCACTAGCATTTATAAAAAAATATGGCCAGGCCATATTTTCTTGGGGACGAATTTTGGCAGCAACTTGTCAGCACCTTCGAAAAACAACGACCGCCATGATTACACTCAGCAACTCACCAAGTCATGCATACAGAAACTGAATGAGAGTGGTGCCATGTTCGCGGAGGACATGACTCGCCTATTTCGACGAGCTGAGCCCGAGATGCCTGAAGCTAAGAAACTCTGACATTTGATGCGAGGTATCAAAGAACAACTGTTCGCCAGTCTTTTTCGCAACCCACCAACAACTGTTGCAGAATTCATCAAAGAGGCTACGACTACTGAGCGAGCACTACATCAACACCTTGATCAGCATCGCTGCCCTGATAGCCGGCAGTCAGGGTTCTCCACACGAGCTCATTCGCGAGGTCATTCGGGAGGAGATCCGTAACCTCCTTGTGACTCCACAAGAACCTGCAATGGCTTCCACTGCAGAAATTGTGTGTCAAGAACTCAGGCAGCCATCCTCATTTCCCGAATCACTACCAGACCATCGATCTACAAACTATGCGTCAATCGTCTGCTGTCCAATGCCAGTGCCGCACAACTCTTCCTTGGCTCACACTTACAAGGAGCTGGTGATCCTGGCGTACGTTCCACCGCCGCCACCAACTCCACAGCTTAAAGGGACCAACAACTGCTCAGAACATGAACTGAGATGACTCCACTGATGGAAAGATTGTGCGTCGCACTGACTCAAACCAACCCTGTTTTTTTCGTGAGAGGTGGATTTATAGTTTTATTTCTTCATCGAAAGACGCAAAAAATGACCTTTGCCGCCTCTGGTGGCAAATACATGAACGATTCGATGTACCGGGCCACGTGACCATTGATTGCTGTATATGGTCGAGGATCTTTTTGTTGGTATTGAAATATTGTTCGTTTCTTTATATTTAAAAGATATTACTCCATTAAAATGTACACATAGGCCTGCGTTATTACCGTATTTACACGAATATAGGTCGACCCATTTTTTCAAATTTGACAATCCAATGTTGGGGGGGTCGACTTAGAATCGAACCCAAAATTTTTTTTTTTTTTTGCCGAGCGATTTTTGGGGGGGGTCGACCTACATTCGTGTAAATACGGTAGTATGCATTAAAGCGGCGCGGCCTTCGCGTGACGTAATGATACCATGCTCGTCAGCGCGTCTTGAGAAACTTTTCAGCGTGCTCATGCAACCGTGCACGCAGTTTGCAGGTCACTAAGATTGTTGAGCGACATAATTTTGCTACGTGCACTTCGTCCGTCTCAGAAATGACGCGCACTGCTACTCGGGGCGGCCGTGCATATGCGTAGTGACGTTTTCGGTGACTTGGCTTGGCTCGTGCATCGAGAGAGTAGCGACGCCGGGACAAGCCACCCATGACACAGGCACAGGCAACCTTAGGCACAGGTGCACAGAACGCGGTATAAATACAGGGAAGGTGTATAATGCCACATCATTTCATTGTAGCAGCTTGTTATTTTCAAAAATAGTTGAAAAGCTCAAAATAAAGGTGGTTAAGCACAGTTACAGGAACTCCCGCGAAAGCAGAACGACGACAGCTTTCACACATCGCGAGAAGGGCTGGCGGCATCGCTATCAATTCTCAGCGTTGCTGGAGGAAAGGTACATGTGTGTTTAGAGCCTTTCAGATCGAAAAATACTGCTTGTAAAATAACTACGTGCTTTTGGGATTAACTACTGCAGCTGCAAACACTACGAAGGGTGAGATTTCTGTCGCGCCGTAAAAAAATGGGTCGAGAAAAATCAGTTGTCGGTCCCTTTAATGTGCATATGGAAACATCACCATTCTATCTTCCACAAACGTCTGCAACCTGGTCGCAAAGGATGGCCACCAGTAGACCATTTGTTCATAAGATGGACTTGTGGCGCACCGTTGACCGCTGTCCACTCTGTTTCCAAATTTCGGTGAAGCCGGCCACGGCTACCGCATATGCCCGTATCCTGAACAGAGATAAGAGAATTTTGCACAGACTTTTCCGTATGATCGTCTTGACAACAGACGTAACAGCAACACGCACCTGCAAGCACAGCCATTTGCTCTGCATCGTCAATCCTGCTATCCGTCACCAGCACCGAGCTCTTTGCCACACTGTCGTCGTTACGCCGATTCTGTGCGTGGCAGATCCCCTAGCCCTCGTCAGGAAAACTAACAGCAGCGACCTTTGGAGAGAAAGTCACCGCCCTTCAAGATGCTACAACAGCCATAACAGTACGATACGATGATAGGATGGACGATGTGACGTAGGCAACCCCAGCAGAAATCATAAGTGCCGACCTCGATGTTTGCATAGACGGACGCCCAGTGACAGCACAAGTAGATACTGGTGCGGATTTCTCTATTATAAGCCGGAAACTCACCGACCGCCATAAAAAAAGTTAAAGCTCCATGGATGGGGCCCTACATAAGAACTGCAGGAGGTCAATTGACGACGCCGACTGGCAAAGGTAGCACCAGAATTAATATCGGTGATTCAGCTTTCATTTCTACGTTTGTCCTTATGTTGGAGTGCTGCAAAAACCTGATCTTGGGAATTGATTTCCTATCTGAATACGGCGCCGCCATTAGAGATATTCCTGACAAATTGGTTACATTTTGGACGGCCCCAGATGAAGTTTCGGATATCCGCTGTACGGATCAGCGACATAAACATCTGTGCATCTTCGACGAGGACGTGACCATCCCACTGTGGTAGAACGCTCTCGTGGCTGTTACATGCAACCTACAAGGCAACTCCAACAACATCGCCGAACAAATTTCAACGTTGCTATTCAGCCATGGCTTATTTACTGAAAAAGGCATCGTAAGCATAAATTGCGGACACACGCAAGCCCTGGTAACAAACTTCAGCCCTGAGCAACGACATCTTGCAAGAGGTACGGCATTCGCATAGCATACGTGAAGGAGCTCATTGTGGTCGCAGACTGCTTGACTGTGGAGCAAGACGATGCCGCCGACCTTCTGCACGTACCTCTATTCCAATGTTGACCAAAGTTTGCTGCCTACACAGAAGCAAAGCCTCCTGGAGCTTATTAATCAGTTTCAGGACCGTTTCTCTTCGACGCCCAAATGCCACCGACGAAACATCACAGTATTACAGATGAAAAGGCCAGACCCACACGGCAAAACCCGTACCAGGTAGCTCCGCGAGAATGTGAAGCCACCGAAAGTCAGGTGCGGAAAATGGTTCAGGATGACGTTATTCAGATGTCGAAGAGTCCTTGGGCATCGCCGGAAGTACTTGTGAAGAAAAAAGACGGCACCTTGCGTTTCTGAATTGATTACCGCAAGCTCAATCACGTTACAAAAAAACACGTAAACCCTCTATCTTATACAGACGATTCCCTCGATCGACTACAGCATGCACATTATTTCTCGTCCATGGATTTAAGCAGCTGACATTGGCAGATAGAAGACGACAAAACAGACCGAGAAAAACATAATTTTTTACACCCGAAGACCTTTATGAATTTAAAGTGCTTGGCTTTCGCCTTGTGCTCAGCACCGGCAACATTTCAGTGGCTCATGGACACCATACTATCAGGCCTCAAGTGGCAAACGTGCTTTGTATATTTGGTCGATGTCAATGTATCCGAAAATGTCAATGTATGCATTTGACAAGCACTTGAAGTAACTACATGCGGTATTTCAAGAGATACAATTTGCTGGACTAACCCTTAAAGCAGAAAAATGTCACTTTGGCTTCGAAGAGCTTGTGTTCCTGGGACATCTTGCCAGCAGTTTTTGTGAAGCGTGAAAAGCTGGGCTGGTTGATTCATGTTTAGATGCGAGAAAAACCAGCGAAAACTCAAAACAAGGGCAAAGAAGAAGGCACAGTCAATAACACACCGTGATTCACACACCAGCAGTGAAGGTGTGCGGCCTAACCACGACAAAATAGCTGCCGTTGCAAGTTTTACTGTGCCATCTGACAAAAAGACCGTCGATGATCTTTAGGAATGTGTGCCTATTAGCGATGCTTCATTGAGAACTTTTCACGCACTACCTCACCGTGGTGTGCTACCGAGACATCGCAAGGAGACCTGTAGTGAAGCAGCTGGTGCTGATTACTTTGTGGCCACAACTGAAGAGCTGTTGATCGTGATTGTGGAGGAAAACACCACAGACCACGAGGAAAGAAAAAACGCCACGAGAGAGCGAACAGAACGCGAGAGTGGGCGGACATCTCAAAAGGCAACCTGTCCAGCGGACATCTCAAAAGGCAACCTGTCCAGCGGACATCTCAAAAGGCAATCTGTCCACCGATAGTTCCAGTGCTCGAGTGCCGGCAACCGAGGTTCTGCTACCGTGCGAACCTGAGTAGAGATCTCATTCTTGGCTCTTCGGCACGCCAGCAGCCTGCTGTGCTAGTGGTCTGGTGCAACTCTTTCTGCGGGACCGGAGTGCAACGTTTGCAGTGACTAGTTGTCACCATCGTCGCACTTGTCACCACGTTCACTCCGGCCTCGACAGGGTTGGTAGGGAGGCGCAGCAAGCCGGTTGAACCCCAGGCCACCACTGCTATGCCTGGCTAGTCGTTAGCTCGCCACTTTTTGCTGGGGCGTCCCCTAAAAGCATTTCTTAGCTTACTGAAGGCACTTTGAGTGTTTCTGTCTGTCTGTCTGTTCATCCGTCCGTCCGTCCATCTGTCTAGCCGCCTACGTCTGGTTGCTCTCATGATCGCCTCCTTAACTTAGTGTAGACCAAAACTGGCTTGGAATAATAAGAGGATTTGATGAATAGAACTGTTTGGTCATGACATGAATAACGTGAAAATCCTGTTGCGTATGTCCTCAAACCCTTTCCTCCAGACGTGTGGCACATAACCGTATACCACGGCTCGTGGAATATGGGCATGCGCCACAGGTGATTTATATCTGACAGTTTTTATCTACCCAGGAATGGCAAGAACCAACGTTGGTAATTAAAATGGGAGAGAGTTAAGAAAAACCGTCATCGCCAGCGTTCACCAGATGAATGCAAAGAATAAAAATTAAAATCCCAGCAGAATTCAAACCCAGTGTTCTGCATGGCAGTCAGCCATTCTACCAGAGAGCCACGTCAGGTCTTGAAACTGCTTAGGAAAAAGACCCCATCACTGATGCTACCAAGGACTTATGGTTTGGAGCTATGTTTGGAACAGCGAAATTTTCATTTTGGAGCACTTCAGAGCCCATAATTTTGCATGTTGGAGCAGTCTGGAGCAGCTAATTTCATCCTTGAGTACACTGGAGAAACAAGTTGCATTTACATTCAAGCACCTTAACCCATTGGCTTCCGCGGCCGGCGCTCCGCCGGCCGGGTTGGTGAGGCCAAAAGCGCTTTTACCGGCGAACCGCCGGCCCCCTAGAAAATGTACATTTTTGGCATTGTTTCATAGATGACAGAACAGTATTTTGTGTTTGCCTTTAGCTTGGTATATTATCTGCTAGATGGACATAGTTGTCCATGTTTTTTATTTGTTTGTAAGTGTTTTTTTTTTTTTTTTTTTTTTTTTTTTTTTTTTTTTTTTTTTTTTTAGCAGCGAAGGGTGCACTATCCTGGCTATTTCGAAACATGGCGCCCGTCTACCATGATCGAAGAAACCCACCTGTCGCGGCCTCACCAATGCGCCTACAAGCTGCCGAATGGGCTCATTTTCCTCGCCACATCCTGGCAAATAAAGTCAAGCAGAATCCATCAAGACTTTGCTTAGTTTGTAAGGCACAGGGCAAAAAGTCCGAGAGCCGATGGGATTGTGAAAAATGTGAAGTTGCTCTTCACATGCCCGTGTGCTTTAAACTTTTTCACACACGAAAATCGTACTGAAGCACCCGATGCAGTCAAGCATTGCTAAGCGAATAAAACAAAGTTTGTTATTCTATGACGTTTGTTGCGGATTTTATTGCGGTTTAGGTGCACTGACCCATGCCGCCGGCGGGCGCGAAAATTTTACGGCGGAATACCAGGCGGGAACGGCCGCGGAGAGTGCGGAAGCCAATGGGTTAATTATTGTGGGGCTCTCATGAAGAGTTAGGAATATTTTGATTCATCGCACATCGCATAGAGAAAATCATCTCAGGAGCCCTCCACATTTCACTCGACAATGCAAAAATAACGGCGTCATGCTCTTGAGTGTTTTCAAACACCTCTTCAGCGATTTTTTTCTAAACTAGCAAATAATCAAAATACTGGATACTGAAAATTGTACTTTATGAAATAACATTCTAAATACATCTACATAGTTATCAGCAGAAGTGGTAGAAAAACATCGTGATGCACAACAGTGCCTCAATGCTAAAGATTCACACAGTCACCAGTGCATTCCCCTACGACGACCCAAAGGCAAAAGCCAGTTTTTTTTTTTTTTTCCTCCTCTCATTTCTCTTCAGTCAATTGTATTGCTGGGCGCAACATGACATCATGATAGAATTAGAAGAAGGACACCAGCCATGAAAAAGAGCACGTAAAAGACGTTTCAGCTCCCCTGATAGGAGCCTTGTTCACAATGAAAGCGAGGACGAGTGAAGTGATCATTATGTGGGCTTTAGAATGTGATGTAAGCAGCAGGCGTAGATAGGAGGGAGGGTTCCGTCATTTCTATTCAATCTCTTATCCCTTGTTTGAATCGGGATGCATTTTCCAAGTGGTGTCTTGCAGACAGTTTTTTCTTTTTCCAAGATTGTGGCATTATCCCAATCGATTTGATGGCTTACGTATTCAGCGTGCTCTGCTAAGACATTCGAAGACACTTTTTTCTTGTCGGCGTCAATCGCAACCTGTTTGACTCGCTGTTCAAAATTTCCTGTCTCGCTGATATATACACAATCCCAGTCTTTACACGGAATCCGATAAACTATGCCAGGAAACTTTTAGGGGCGAAGCTCCTCTTAGTCTAACCTTGTCCTGCGTCCGGCGAAACCGGCAGTATCTCGTGATAATGATGACGATGACAACCATGAAGAATAAGCGCGTTCCAGACCACCTCTAGTTCCCATCGTGTGCACCGAGGAAGCAGAGCGTCCCGCAGGCGGTGTGGCCATCTATGTCAAGCAGAACACTGTAGTACAATAAGGCCGTCCTCCACCACTACAGTCACTAGAGTCATGGCCGAGAGCATAGAGGGGCAGCTTAGCAATGGCTAGGCAGGTGGTGTCTGTCGCCCAGGTTGGCTCCAGGAGGAGGAGGAGAGACTGGGAAAGGAAGAGACGCAATTTCTGCAGCCCTAGTTGGGAGCACGGCTCAGCGCCTGTAGGGGAATGGGGAGAGGGCATTAAAGATGTGGGAAAGAGAGGAGAAGAAGAGAGAAAGAAAAAAGAGAGAAATGGTGTCCATGACCGAGGACACGGACCGGCGGCTATTATAGCCAGTTGTCTAGTCCAGTGTCCTCAAGGAAGGAAGCCTTGAAGACCTGGGTGTGGTGCCGTGCAGGAAAGAGGAGGTCCCTCTGTGTAGCCGCGGGTAGACCCTGGCGACGGAGTGTGGCGAGCAAGGTGGCTCGTTGTGTTTGAAGCGCGGGGCATACACAGAACAGGTGCTCAATGGTTTCGTCCACCCCGCACGCAGTGCACGCAGGGGACGAGGCTCTGCCAAGCCGATGACTCCGGGCCGCAGGCCAGGAGCAGCCAATGTGTAGATGCAGTAGCAGGGACCTCTCCCTCCTGGTGAGACCCCGGTCAGGCAGCCGGGTCGGTGGTTCCATCCTGGCCACACGGTCGTCGGGGTAGCAGCGTAGTAGTAGCCGTCTCAATGTGAGCCTCGAAAAGTCGGAGGCGACCACGGCACGGCACACAGAGATGGTGGAGTGATGCGCTTCTTTCGCCAGTGCGTCTGCCTGCTCATTGCCCTGAATTGCCACATGAGATGGGACCCAGTGCAGAGAAACATCGACGCCACTGGCAAGGAGGGCATGCAGCTTGGTGACGAGCAGTTGCGTCCCGAAGCCTGCCCGTTCTGGTTTTGCCATGACCAGCAACGCGACTCGTGTGTGACTCATCGCACACAAGAGCCACGGGGCACATTGGAGGGTCTGCCGCCAGGAGGTCAACTGCCAGGTGGAGACCTGCCGTCTCAGCGGCGGTAGAGCAGGCCGCAAAGGGGAGACGACAGGAGGCCATCCTACCAAGTGCTGGCATTACGCAGGAAGCTGTGGCTGAGCCTGTGTCTGGGAGCCCCTCTCTCTCCTCTCCAATGCTCACCCCCTTTCTCTCCTCTAGGAATCCTCTACTGTACGGAGCGGCACGCGCGTCCCCTCTCTCTCCTCTCTTATGCTCACCCCCTTTCTCTCCTCTAGGAATCCTCTACTCTACTGAGCGGCGTCCGCATTCCACATCCCCACAGCGGATGTGCGTCCTCTCCTCCTCTCTCTCCTCTACGCTCACCCCTCTCCCCCCTCTAGGAATCCTCTACGGAGCCATATAAGAACCCCTATCCCTCCACTTCACCGACCATAAAGCCGTTATAACGAATGGGGACCGGAAGCCACGTCTAGCTACAATTTACGAATAAATAAAATTTTTTGTATATATACACACAGTGTTTGTCACGTCTTTGATGATGTACTGGACGAAAATTCACGGAAGAGTCACAGTTTACCGATGAACCTCCAGAGCTTCGCCCACTCATCATCATTCACTGCGTGGATATGCTGCGATTTTTTTTTTTTTTGAAGCTTGTCTTTCACGTTTACCAGCCGGTAATGCAATATCTGTGTAGGAACATGGGCTACTTGGACGTCGTAACGGCGTAGCACGTGGGCCAGACCCTTGCTCACACCAGGCACGTACAGTATAGCGGCTTACTTTCTTGGGAACACACAGTCAGGTCTTGGCGGCTGAGACAGCTGGCGTTCCACCGAGTTCAACATAGACTTTGGGTAGCCACATGCCGAGAGATCTCGGTGCATTTGCAGCAGGTCAGCAGCCCTGCTAATTGGCGTTGTGCAGATGCGGTTTGTTCTGGCAACAAGTGAGGCAACCACCGATCTCTTCTGGTTTGTCGGGTACACCGTGTCATCATGCAGGTACCTGCCGGTGTGCGTGCTCTTTCTGTACACAGAAAATGTCAGACCGCACTGGTCATGTTTCACAAGGACGTCCAGGAAAGGCAGCTCGCCATCTCTTTCTACCTCAGCCGTGAACTGAATAGATGGTTCAATGCTATTTAACTGGGACAGGAATGAAGGGATTTTTTCTCGCTGAACTATGCAAAACACATCGTCTTTGTACCATAGGAAGACCTTGGGCGGCGTGCTGAAAAAGGCGAGTGCACGATTTTCTAGCCATTCCATCGTTAAATTTGAAGCTGTTGCCGAGACAGATGTCCCCATCGGTGTCCAGGTGCACTTGCTTGTAGAGGGCGCCTTCAAACACAAAGTAAGTGTTCTCCAGGCAAAATAGAAGGAGCCTTTTCAAGTCGGAGAGTCTATGGGCATCCTTTCTGGCAGTGTAGGGTCATCTTCAAGGGTGGCGTTGTATGTTTCGGTGGCGAGTCGAATTGGAACGCTTGTGAAAAGCGACACGACGTCGAACGAGACAAGGGCATCCTGATCATCGGGAGCATAACGACGAACCTTGTCAATTAAGTCTTCAGAATGGCGAACATGAGTGGCACTTCTGCCAACAGTTAGGTCGTTGCCTAACTTGTTGCCAGAACCAACTGCCTCTGCACAATGCAAAGTAGCAGGGCTTCTGACCTACAGCAAATGCGTCGAGATCTCTCGGCATGTGGATACCCGAAGTCTATATTGAACTCGGTGGAACACCAGCTGTCTCAGCCGCCAAGACATGACTGTGTGTTCCCAAAACGTGCCTCTATACCGTACCTGCCTGGTGTGAGCGAGGGTCTGGGCCGCGTTCTACGCAATAACGACATCCAAGTAGCCCATGTTCCTGCACAGATATTTCGTTATCGGCTGGTAAACGTGAAAGACAAGCTTCAAAAAGAAAAGTTTCCTGGCGTAGTTTATCGGATCCCATGTAAAGACTGTGATTGTGTATATTTCGGCGAGACAGGAAATTTTGAACTGCAGGTCAAACAGCTTGTGACTGACGCCGACAAGAAAAAAGTGTCTTTGAATGCCTTAGCAGAGCACGCTGAAAACGTAAGCCGTCAAATAGATTGGGAGAACACCACGACCTTGGAAAAAGAGAAGGAACTGTCTGCAAGACACCACTTAGAATCCATCCCGATTCAAACAACAGATAACACATTGAATTGAAATGACGGAACCCGCCCTCCTATCTACGCCCGCTGCTTATGTCACATTTTAAAGCCCTCATAATCATCACTTCACTCGTCCTCGCTTTCATTGTAAACAAGGCTCCCGTCAGGGGAGCCGAAACGTCTTTTATGTGCTCTTTTTCATGATTGGTGTCCTTCTTTTGATTCTATCATGTTACTTCCCGACCAGACGGACTTCCGTCAAAACTTTGACTTCAACATGACATCACTTAGCTAGGTTCAGAAAGTCAACTTCTCCCGACATTCCTGTCCCTCTCTCTGAGGCCTCCTATTGAAATAGCAAGAGAATTCTTGCAGCGCTTTCAAAATATTACTTACGCATGCGCCAGGTTGCCTGGAAGATGGAGATCTGCTTTAAGCCAAGCATCCGCGAAAATGTCCGAAAGTGTATTCAACAGGACTACATGATATAACAAACTTTTGTTTTCCTTTCACAGTGAAGTTGTATACGGCTAGAACATTCTCTGGGGCCCTCTAGAGAGCAGTGCAAAAACACGGGAGAGGTTTACACTGGCCGTGTAAAGCTTAAAGGGGTCATGAAGCATCCCTCGGGCTTGTTGAAAAAACACATCCTGTGAAAAGCAGACACGGCTATGAACTGCTCCGCCAAATATTGCAGCCGTGCGCGCCACGTAAAGGCCACAAGCAGAGTCGCTGTTTTCTCAGGTGCCCTCTTTTCAAACAGAGGCCCGTTCTCACTCTCATCGGTGGGTGGGCGTCGGTCATCGGACGTCACGTTTCTGTCATCCGACGTCTCAAAAGATTATTGGCCAATAGCTGACATAAATCAAGAGCGCTGTTTGGATCAGATGCGCTTGTTTTCATTGACACTGTGTATAGTTTGCTTGGAAGTTGAATGCAGCTCACATCTGCGATTACGCTAACACGCTTTTCGACTTAGCGTGCCAGATGGACGTTCTTATCTCGGGCGCAACCCGTGACCTCGTGAGGCGTTGACCTGTAAGTCAGGAGCATGCGGGCAATTTGAGTGCGAAGATCTCCAGGGCCAGCCTTCCGCAACTTGTTTTTGACAGTCTGCACTGCCCGCTCTGCAGCACTGCCCGCTCTGCAGTTTGACGCTGGATGATACGGCGGCACCAGCATTCGCCTCACCCCGTTTTTCTTAAGGAATGTGGAGTAGAGCTCACTGGTAAATGCTGGCCCATTATCCGACACGACCACATCTGGAAGGTCCTTGGTTTGCGAACATAATTCGCATGCAGGAAATAGTTGCTTCAGCCGAGGGTGTGGAGACCGGGAACACTTCAATCCACTTTGAGAACGCATCGACTGCAATAAAAAAATAGGTGTTCTGGTAAGGACCGGCATAGCCCACATGCAGCCGTGACCACGGTTTCTCCGGGAACGGCCAGGGCATGACAGGCACTGGTCGTGACACTCTTTGATGCTCCTGGCAAATACGGCACCTTTGAATGGTTATCACTATATCGTTATCCAAGCTAGGCCACCACACATGGCTACGCGCAACTGCCTTCATTTTGGACAGTCCTGGATGACTCTCATGCAGCAACTGGAGGACTTCCCTTTGTAAGGATTTCGGAACAATGACTCTGTTGCCCCACAATAGACAGTTCCCTTGCACACTCATCTCATGAAAGCGCGTCTCGTAGGGTCTTCCCTCTGACCCTAGGTTTATCTGGCAGCCTGACCACAACGCTGCTCTTACTTGCGACAGCACCGGGTCCCTGGAGGTGGCTGCCGCAACAGCATTTGACGACAGCACCCCTGGGTATACTCCTTCCAGCATTAACACTTCGGCAGGGCAGTCAACAACAAATTCGGCAGTTGGCAGAGGTAGCCGGCTTAACCCATCAGGCATGTGCAATTTGTGAACCCGGCCTATACTTCAGGTTGTAACTGTACCCCGACAACAGCAAGGCCCACCTTAGCACTCTCGGAGAACAGGATTCGGGAACTGGTTTGTCTGCTGCGAGCAGGCCGAGCAGCGGTTTGTAATCTGTGACTGCCTCGAAATGCCGGCCCCATAAGTACTGCCTGAACTTTGTAACGCCAAATACAAGGCTTAATGCCTCCATATCTAATTGGCTGTAGTGTTTCTCCGCCGTTGCCAGGCTGCGGGAGGCAAAACCAATGGGGGCGCTCTTCTCCAGATGACTCTCGTTGCGCCCGTACTGCTCCAATACCGAAGGGAGACGCATCAGTGACAAGCACAGTTGGCTTTCCTGGGTCAAAGTGTGCCAATATAGCAGCAGAGGCCAATAGCTCCTTGCTTCTCCGAAATGCCTGCTCTTCATCAGTTTCCCAGTGCCATGGTGTTCCCGACGCCAACAACCTATTGAGCGGCTGTAACACGGCAGAAAGGTTTGGCAAAAACCATCTGTAAAAATTAACCAACCCCAGGTAACTCTGAAGTTCCTTGACCGCTCGGAGTGCGGGGACTTCCAGCACTGCTTCAGTCTTAGCCGGGTTTGGGCGCAGCCGAGCCGCACTAATGATATGGCCCAAGTTCTGGACTTCTGGTTTCAAGAATTCGCATTTGGATAATTTCAGTCGGAGTCCCGCGGTTTTCAGGCGATCCAACACTCGGCCCAAAATTTTCCCAATGCTCTTTGTCACTGGTTCCTGTGACCAGAATATCGTCAAAGTACACTACGACATAGGTCAAGGTCGTGCAAAAGATTTTCCATCTCTCGCTGAAATATAGCCGGAGCTGATGAAACCCCGAACGGCAGCCTTGTGAATCGGTATAACCCCCTCGGAGTGTTAATGGTGACTAGCTCTTGGCACTCCTCATCGAGTGAGACCTGCTGGTAGGCGTCTTGCAAGTCAAGCTTGTGAACTTCTTGCCCCCCTGTAAGCCGCGCAAAAAGTTCCTCAATCCAAGGAATAGGGTAGGACTCGACCGTCACCGGGTTTATGGTAGTCTTAAAATTGCCGCAGACCCGAACCCCGACGTCACGCTTCAATACAGGAACGATGGGCGCGGCCCACTGAGAAGTTTTCACCGGTTTGATAACACCTTCCCGTTCCATCCTCTGTAGTTCTTCAAAAACCCGATCATGCAAAGCAAATGGTATCGGACGTGCCTTGACAAAACGTGGCTTCGCGCCCTTTTGTACGGATATAGAAGCTGCAACGCCGCGAAACGTGCCAAGCTGATCCGAAAACAACTTCATGATATTGGCTTACCAGGTCTTCCGTAGACTTCACGACGTTGACTCCCTCCGTCTGAGCGATGCCTAGCTTGAAGGCCTTCATCCAGCTTCGTCCAAACAGCGTAGGACACGCCCCTTTCACGACAAATAGTGGTAGCTGGCGCTCCTTGTCGCCAAGTTTGACCATTGCTTCCAGCCATAGCTCGGCACACTCACTCATGAGTGCACTCAACTCACACTCACTCACACTCATTTTAACGTGGTGAGTTGAGTATGAGTGAGTACTCATGCGTGTGAGTGTACGTGAGTGTGAACGTGAGTGAGAACTCATGAGTGTGAGTGGTCGTGAGTGTGAACGTGAGTGAGTACTCATGAGTGTGAGTGGACGTGAGTGTGAACGTGAGTGAGTGCGAAGGCTGAAAAAATTGTGGTGAGTGAGTTTGAGTGAGTACTCCCTTAAAGTGCCGACCTATGGAGCTCGGCACACTCACTCATGAGTGCACTCAACTCACACTCACTCACACTCATTTGAACGTGGTGAGTTGAGTATGAGTGAGTACTCATGAGTGTGAGTGGACGTGAGTGTGAACGTGAGTGAGTACTCATGAGTGTGAGTGGAGGTGAGTGTGAACGTGAGTGAGTACTCATGAGTGTGAGTGGACGTGAGTGTGAACGTGAGTGAGTGCGAAGGCTGAAAAAATTGTGGTGAGCGAGTTTGAGTGAGTACTCCCTTAAAGTGCCGACCTATGGAGCTCGGCACACTCACTCATGAGTGCACTCAACTCACACTCACTCACACTCATTTGAACGTGGTGAGTTGAGTATGAGTGAGTACTTATGAGTGTGAGTGGACGTGAGTGTGAACGTGAGTGAGTACTCATGAGTGTGAGTGGACGTGAGTGTGAACGTGAGTGAGTGCGAAGGCTGAAAAAATTGTGGTGAGCGAGTTTGAGTGAGTACTCCCTTAAAGTGCCGACCTATGCTTCCAGCTTTCCCTGGACGCGTTTCATGTCGCCGAAAAAACTTCTCAGCTGCACACTCGATGGCTCCAACGGCACCAACGGAAAAAGCTCGGCGAACTTGCCATCATCAATGGTCGACACGCTAGCGCCGGTGTCCAACTCCATATCGAGCATTACGCCGTTAACTTCAACCGCTATGCGCATTGGCTCCGAACTAGCTGTGTGAAGCGTCCTCAAGTCGAAAACTTCGGGCTCTTCAGCAGAGACAGGCAGGTCACCCAGGTTGTTCACGCGACTAGACCGGCTGCGACTAGACTGGCTCCGGTTGAAATTTCTACTCCCCGGCTGAACTCTGCAAACTCTTGAAAGGTGCCCTTTTTGGCGGCAGTTGTGACAGATCGTGCTGCCGTGCCTACACCAACGCGTAGAATGACCTCCCCCGCAACGAAAGCAACAGCTATCATTTTTCCCCGAGGCGACAACGTTCGCTTGCTCTGGAGCTTCGTCAGATAGTAGCTGTGCTTGCTGATAGCTCAATGCACGTGAATCTTTACGCGCAGCCTCCATAGCTACGACGGTGTCCTTCGCAGTTTCGAAGGTTAAACACGTCGTTTCCAGCAGCCATGTTTGCATGGTTACGTCATTGATTCCGCTGACTATCTGGTCGCGCAACATGCGCTCTCGAAATGTTGCGAAATTGCAGTCTTCGGCTAATTTCTTCAACGAGGCAATGTAGTCACTTACGGTCTCCCCCTCTTTTCGATGCCTCGAGAAAAACTTGAAACTTGCCACTACTTCTGATACGCGAGGGGAGTAGTGCTTGCCAAGTGTGGTAAAAATTTCGGTCAGTCCTGCTCGGGCGGGCCTGCTTGGTGCTAGGAGGCCTCGTAGCAGAGAATAAGTCTCTGGACCGCAGCATGTCAAAAATACAGCTGTCTGCTTGTCGCTCGGGATATCGTTCGTGATGAAGTACAGCTTGGCCCGCTCACGGTATTCCGCCCACTCAGATGTACTCGGGTCGAACGAATCCAGCTTCCCGACGACAGGCATGACGACGTGTGATTGTGCTGTGCCCGTCCGGTTCATCAGTCGACCTCGTCGCCACTTGTGATAACCAGGTAATCCTGGGCCATGCCGGTCACCGGACAGAATCACACACACCTACGTTGGCGGGTTCCACACTGACTGACTGGTCATGTGCGCCGTATTTATTTCATTGCAAACATCGACGCCCCCGGGTGCCGGAACGGCAAACTAATCTTATCACACCTGTGCCAATAATTATGTATGACATTGGAGCGCTACTGGGTTTTCCAATAGGGTAGCCCATAATGAGTGCATGCATCGTGGCACCTGCGCTCGTGAGGAAACATGAACGTATCTGCCGATTTATGCAACGCCGATGCTGTTGATGCTACACCAGTGGCACGTCACACAATGTGTGTAATGTATATGGGGTTTAACGTCCCAAAACCACGATATGATTATGAGAGACGCCGTAGTGGAGGACTAAGGAAATTTTGACCATCTGGTGTTCTTTAACGTGCACTGACATCGCACAGTACACGGGCCTCTACCATTTCGCCTCCATCGAAATGCGACCGCCGCGGCCGGGATCGAACCCGCGACCTTCGGGTCAGCAGCCGAGCACCCTAGCCACTGATCCACCGAGGCGGACACGTCACACAAGGGATCCGCCGCCACAGAATCAGACACACAAAGCCTGCAATGTAGCCAGCTATATTGCCAACATATGGTGACAGCGAAGGATTACGCTCAGCCTGCCCTTCGAGTTCATTTTGTAGGGGAGCTCCCAAAAATGCAGGCGATTCCCAATCATACCTCACTGCTTATATCCTAGTAAAACGAGCAAACCTTGATACGATTTCAGGGTAACTTCTCATGAAACGTCTTTTTTGAAGACTTTCCTAGTCAGCAGTTTACAGGGCTACAAGGAGGCATTGTTTTCAACTAAAGAAAAGAAACGCTGACCCACCAACACCAAACGAGTGGTCGCATGCTCGCTTCCAGGACAAAACAGCGGCTTGCGGCGGCTTCACCCGCGTGCACTCGAAGCACCATCCAGTTTCCCCTACATCGCCCCAGACCACACAGCTACAGCAGCTACAGCGCAGCGAGAAGCAGCCGACCGGAACTATGAGTTGCCAGCAGCAGCCGTCAGCATTGCCATGTTACGCGGAAAGGAAACGACGCAACATTGAAGCGAGGTGACATAATGCACTAGGCTGCGAATGATGCTGCATTCTCCTGCCGAATGAAGCGAGTTGAGGGGGGAATGTGTCAGGCAAATATTGCGACCACTGTATCTCCAGTCCTACTTTAGCTTTTCAAAAAAATTCTTTTGGCTATATATTCCCGGGAGGTGTCCGACTCATGCCAAGGTGTTTTTGACGCTAAGCGCGAGGGGTGGTTCATGACCCCTTTAGGAAACAGCGAACCTGGTTGATGTTCAGGGCTTCACATAGGCCTTCTTGGCTATGCTAAGTCCTTGGCATAGACAAAGTAGAGTCGAACCACAGCCTGTCACAGACCATGCAAGAATGTCCAAACTCCAAAGCTGGTGTAGCACCCCAGTAGAAGCCTTTCATCACTCGTACTCTTCTCACAGGGTGATCAAGCTCGGCATGGTAGCTGCGCGAACTGTCTCCGTCGGTGAGCATGGCTGATAAGCAAAGGCGCGGAGTGTTTAGCAAGGTGTGATAAGCAACAGCGTGCGATAAGCAATGATGCGGAGGGTTTTTTGCGGACACCTGACGTTTCACCTAAAGCTTTAAGAGCTTCGCTCTTAACTGTGTGCATTGAACGTTAACAGCCTGGCTGTTAGCAACCTGGCCTTCCATCCCAGACTGGCCTCGGCCATTACATATCTGTACCGTGCGCTAAACAGCTTCACATGTCGCCAAGGTTACAGAATGAAATGGCTCCTCATTTTTTAACAGCAAAGATACCTTGTGCTCAGTCATTCAAAACTCCTCAGTTGGGTATGCGCCACAGGAATTGGACAAGCCCCACTACCGAGTACAGCATGTGTGAGCGTTAAACAAAACTCAGTTCGGCGAAGTTCAGCACATGAAACGCATGAGAGGGAGAGAAATAAAGAGAGAAATAAAGGGAATAAAGATATAAAAAGATAGAAAGACAGAACAAGACATTGAAAAAAAAAGAGAAAGAGATAGGAAGCAACAATAACCGAAAAAGAGACAGAGTAAGACTGAAAGAAAGAAAGAGAGAAGTAGAGAGAAAAAAGCAGAGAGAAAGAGATAGAAAGAAAGAGGAAGCGATAAATAGAGAGAGAGATACAAAGTGCACAAAAGAGAAAGAAAGGAATAGAGAGAAACCGACACAAGAAAAGAAATACATGAAACAGATAGAAACAATGAGAAAGAGAATAAAGAAAGAAAAATAGAGAAACAAAACAGGCCACCCAGCTCTGCTCTTCCTTCAGGCTTGGCACCACTAGTGCGACTAAAACATGTTCTTGGGCTAGTTGGTGCGAAGCTGCCATAATTCTTTTTTTTTTCCTTTTATTGCGATAGCAATTATATGGACACTCTCGATGGTTTTTTGGCAATGATTTTGCCCTCATTTTCAGTATGAAATTCAAATTGATAACATCTGCCTACGCATCGTATGTTTTACCCAAGAGTAAAAGCTCGCGAGTGCTGGCGACGAACGCGGCTGAAGCGGAAACAAAACGAGCTGGCTGTCTCCGTCACATGAAGGGCGCATGCTTATTGCATCACTTTGCGAGCAAGGCCTGCTGTCGATTGCTAATCAAGCAGAGAGGAAACACCCTGCCTATCTTTCGTAAAGAGCATGAGTGAAGGGGGTGGGGGGGTGCTGCTGCGTCGCCAGCGCACACATTATCTGGACAGGCATCAGAAGACAGGTCTGAAACTTGTTGTATATGCACCGCTTATTTCGTGTATAAGAGAACCGGTGGCACGAAAACCGCTTCAGCCCCTAAAGCGGCGGAGACACGAGGTCAGGCGTTGTCGTGAAGCAGCGTTACACCAGCTGTCAGTGATCCTCACCGGCGGTTCTGCACAGCTCGCCTAAGTTTTCTTAGTGTGGCACAATAACTGTCTGAGTTGACTATTGTCCCAGGTTCCATGAAATCGATCAGCAGTATCCCATTAATATCCCAAAACACCTTGGCCGTGACTTTGCCAGCAGAAGGAGTTCGTTTGAACTTCTTTGCGACTGGTGAACCTGAGTGACGCCATAGTTTGGACTTCTGTTTCGTTTCAGGCGTGAAATGAATGCATACGTTTTGCCTCCTGTCACAATGGAGTCCAAGAATTCTTCCTCATCTTCTTGATACTTTTGAAGAAACTGGAGAGCACAGGCAAGACGTTTTTCCTTGTGTTCTGCTGTCAACACACTAAGTACCCTTCGAGCACAGCACGTTAAAAGTAAAATGGGACCCACATGTTGACAATACCGGGCAAAACAACATGTATGTTTTTCAATGCACAGTGAGTGGTAGCCTAATTTGTTCAGTTTGAACAGCACAATCTAGTGACCGACTGATCTTGAAATAAATGCACCAGCTTTCTTGCCATAAAAAGTAGAGGATGTTCTGGCCTTCCGTTTCAGTGTTGGCTTTTCAACATCCAGTTCAATGAGCATCAATCTATGGCTTCATTTATGATCAGAAACGGCAGGGTCAAGTTATCTTTGCGCAGAAGACTGTTAAACAGTACTTGAGCACTGACTTGCTAGACTACCTTTTTCGTATTTGCGCTTTTTCTGTGCAGTCATCAGAGGAAAAGAGGCTGGGAATAAAAAGGTGAATCTTTGGGCTTTCGAACAAAGTATCGGCGACAAAAAAGGCGAGAGATGCCTCTATGAATACCGCTGTGTTTGCGCAATTTCCAGTCTCACCATTTATTTGCATAGAAAAAATGGCATTTATAGAGCCTTGCCAACTCAGCTGCTTGCCACAGCATAAATTTCCCATTGAAGATGCTGAAACCAATGGTTTTGAAAAATCAGCCTGTCCATTTGCAGCGTGAATGGAACGCTCTTGTCTCTGTGAGCAATGCACATTAGAACTGTTTTGCAAGGAAACACAAGTAATTTACTTTACCACATATTATCAGCATGCTTTCAATGGCCCCACTTCGTGTGTGGTATTGAAAATGTGCTTATAGCAGTCATATTGGCAGCGATAGCTGTGGATGCAATGTGCGATTTACTAGTGCAGGGAGATGACATTTGCAGGCAAGTTCGGCAGGAAAGATGCAGCAGTGAGCAGTCACTGCTGTCGATCGCGCCTGCTTTGCAACTTCTACATCGCACATGATATGTAGTGGTCCAAAAGCGCATCATACAATCGTAGTTTGTTGATAAACTGAACGTTGGTGCCGAATAGACAAGTTTTCCAGGAATTGATTTACAAGTGAAAAAGAAGCGTCACTGTATTAGGTCATTGTTTGTGTTCCCGGTTGTGAATGTTGGCACTGGGAAATTGTACACAATGGGAACATACTATTAATGAGCTTCTACTGTACTCCTGTCACACCTCCCGTTTCAACGTTACCGTATTTACTCGCATAATAGGCGCACCCCCCAGTTTGGTCACAAGAAATCAGATTTTTTTTATTTCCGCGCATAATAGGCACACCCCGAACTTGGCCGCAATCAGTAGTTCTGTACCATATTGGCACGGTTGCAGTTCGACACATGTTGTGTCGTGCGACCTCTGGTGTCGCGTAAACACACCAGCGGGGCAAAGCTATTCAAACATGTCACTAGATGGCGCTGGGCTTCGGCCACAACTGTGTAGTTACCCAACCAACCTGGAGCTGACTTGGCGGTCATGTGACATGTGCCTTGTCAGCCAATGGCCTTCCTTTCCTCTCCTCTTTATAACCACGTGTAATAAACACGGGAGAGTCAGTCAGTCAGAAGCAGTCAGTCAGACTCAGTCAGTCACTCTCCCGTCAGTCTCGCCTCAAGCCGTCTGCCGTGTCATCCTCCCTCCATCGGCCTCGAGGGCACACCGGCCCCTACCAACGTAGGACGAAGAGCCCTACTCAACATACGTCGACGAGGATGCTCGCCGACTCAACATATGGCGACGAGGATTTAAACTCACGCGCTACCACGGGCTACGAGGAATTGAACCCCCTGCGCAACCACGGGCCACGAGGATTCGGACCCCTCCACTAAACGGGCCAAGAAGAATTGAACCCTGCGCTGCCACGGGCCACGAGGAATTGAACCCCTGCGCTACGACGGGCCACGAGGAATTGAACCCCTGCGCTACGACAGGCCACAAGGATTGGAACCCGCTGCGCTACGATAGGCGACGCCAGGTCGAGCACCACGCACGTGGCATGTAATAGAGAGCCGCACTTCTACTGCGCGTCGGTGCTGCGGCCCCCCTTCTACGATGGCGTCGGCCTGACTTTCCTTTGTTCTCCTCCGGCACCACCTCCTGCGTAAGCCTACTGCGCACTTACGGCGTCGGCCTGACGCTTCGGCTTTCCGGGTGCACCTGCGGGCGGCCGACGGAAGCGGAGGGGAGGAAAAAAAGGCTCGGGAGCGGTATCGACAACTGACGGCGCGACAACGGAGACGACACATTGCTGCTCTTCCTCGACGGCATTTTCGCCGCGACAACGAGTGTGCTCGCCGAACGGCACCTATTCACGAGCCACCAACAACTACCCGGCGCAACCTTCCTCGAATTCGTTGCAACCCCCCAAGGAGAAAGCCCTTTCGTGCAAGTTGGCTACCTACAACGACAAGGTACGGGACCAAGTATTCCACGGGGTCGCCAACGCCAGCGCACATGTACGGGCCAAGCTACTATCGTACGGGGAAGCACTCACATGGGAAAAGACGGAGGAGGTAGGAGGAGAGTTGGAGGCGCTCAGCAAAGTCAACACGGCGTGCGGGGAAAATGAACAGCTACTCGGCTCGGTCGGCGGTGGCATCCAGCGCGTCGCGGAAGTTCAAAATGGCGGCTCGGCTATTTCACCGGCGCAGCATTCGAGTCAAGATGGCGGCGACTTCACCCCGACGCGAGCGGCCGCGCCAAGATGGCTATGCGGGCATCCCCCCCCAACGCGGGCGGCCGCGCTTAAGATAGCTACGCCGTCACCCCCCCCCCCTCCCCCCCCATCGCGTCCAATATGGCTACGCGGGCTCATCAGCTGGCCTCCAGGACGGCGTGCACGGCGGAAAAGAAAGCCAGGGTGCTTCAAGGCTTCAAGCCCCTGCTTTCGCTGCGGCAAATTGAGACATTGGCGGCTTCAAGAAATTGCCAGCCAGAAGCAGATTGAGACATTGGCGGCTTCAAGAAATTGCCAGCCAGAAGCAGATTGAGACATTGGCGGCATCAAGAAATTGCCAGCCAGAAGCAAATTGAGACATGGCGGCTTCACGAAAGTGCCAGCCAGAGACAAAATTGCCAGCAGAGGCGAATTGAGACATTGGTGGCTTCAAGAAATTGCCAGCCAGAAGCAAATTGAGACATTGGCGGCTTCAAGAAATTGCCAGCCAGAAGCAAATTGAGACATTGGTGGCTTCAAGAAATTGCCAGCCAGAAGCAAAATTAAACATGGCGGCTTCAAGAAATTGCCAGCCAGAAGCAAATTGAGACATTGGCGGCTTCAAGAAATTGCCAGCCAGAAGCAAATTGAGACATTGGCGGCTTCAAGAAATTGCCAGCCAGAAGCAAATTGAGACATTGGCGGCTTCAAGAAATTGCCAGCCAGAAGCAAATTGAGACATTGGCGGCTTCAAGAAATTGCCAGCCAGAAGCAAATTGAGACATTGGCGGCTTCACGAAAGTGCCAGCCAGAGACAAAATTGCCAGCAGGGGCGAATTGAGACATTGGTGGCTTCAGGAAATTGCCAGCCAGAAGCAAATTGAGACATTGGCGGCTTCAAGAAATTGCCAGCCAGAATCAAATTGAGACATTGGCGGCTTCAAGAAATTGCCAGCCAGAAGCAAATTGAGACATTGGCGGCTTCAAGAAATTGCCAGCCAGAATCAAATTGAGACATTGGCGGCTTCAAGAAATTGCCAGCCAGAAGCAAATTGAGACATGGCGGCTTCACGAAAGTGCCAGCCAGAGACAAAATTGCCAGCAGAGGCGAATTGAGACATTGGCGGCTTCAGGAAATTGCCAGCAATAAATGGAGACATTGGCGGCTTCAAGAAATTGCCAGCCAGAAGCAAATTGAGACATTGGCGGCTTCAAGAAATTGCCAGCCAGAAGCAAATTGAGACATTGGCGGCTTCAAGAAATTGCCAGCCAGAAGCAAATTGAGACATTGGCGGCTTCACGAAAGTGCCAGCCAGAGACAAAATTGCCAGCAGGGGCGAATTGAGACATTGGCGGCTTCAGGAAATTGCCAGCAATAAATGGAGACATTGGCGGCTTCAAGAAATTGCCAGCCAGAGACAAATTTCGCCAAATTGGCCCCCACTTTTCGCTGAGGGGCATCGCCTGCTACGCCCGTCGACTCGCCTGCGGGGTTTCTTCACGTCTACCGGGCCAAGAGGCAGCGGTACATCGTGCGAGTTCCCAACGTGGGGGAGGGAAGAGATGAGAATGGGTCTTCAGAGTCGGCTCACGAAAGCCGCAACCCGCAAAGTTTTTCGTCTGAGAGATGAGACGGGTCTTCAAAGTCGGCTCCCAACAGCCGCAACACTCAGAGAGATGAGATGGATCTTCAAAGTCGGCTCCTGACAGCCGCAACACTCAAGTCTTCCTGAGGGGCCTGGGTCACGTCGCAACAGCGGACGCGTAAGCCCCCAGCCCAATTGAAGGATTATGTTAGACTGATGTAGTCGGCGCAATCTGGGGCTGTACTGCCTTAGAGGCCGCCGCTTTAGAGCTTGATGTACTGCTTTTGAGGCCGCAGTATAGCCACAGAGGGCAAGTGTGCTTGTTTTTTTTCGGTGAAGAGACTCGCTGACTTGTTTGAATTATGAGAGTGCCAGTGAACTGAACTGTCACGTTACGAGTGCCATTTGAGTTATGAGTGCCCTTCAGTTCTTATATAAGGTTGTGATAGAAACTTGTTCGTTCATTTTTAGTACAGGTTGCAAATGTGCAGCATATTGTAAGGGTATTATCAGAGGCATGACTAGACAGTTACTCTTATCTTACATAACTGCATACTGTCATAGCTAATGAAAAGGTACACTTATTACAGGCAGAATACTTGAAATTCAGGTTTCATATTGCCAATGTATAATGATGCATTTTTTCCCAGAGGGGGATGATGTTGTGTCGTGCGACCTCTGGTGTCGCGTAAACACACCAGCGGGGCAAAGCTATTCAAACATGTCACTAGATGGCGCTGGGCTTCGGCCACAACTGAAGGAAAAAAGGGAAAAAACCAAGGGAAAAAACGAAATAAGGAGGGAGAGGTTTTATGATAATTCAAGGGGAAGCGCTTTACTGTTCGAAGCAAGGTCGGGTTGCCTTAGAACGCGTAGCTATAAAGCGAGATTCTGTAACGAAGAAGAACAATGTACATGCTGTAGGGGAACTAAGGAAACGATGGAACATGTACTGATTGAATGCGGCGATATCCACCCAGATATACGTGTGGGCGCGAGTCTACATGAAGCCTTGGGTTTTAGGGACAACAATGGAAAGCTGAACACGTCCGCGATAGAAATAAGTAAGAGACGGTTAGAGTATTGGTGGCAGAAAAGTAGAGATAAAGGACAAAAATGAAGAATGGGGAAAAATAAGGTCATTCTGCCTTAAGAGGCAGGGAGATGGACCGTGAATTTATATTTTTCTTTGCTATAATAGCAGAGATTTAATCAATGTAGATAAGGCATTAGGCCAACATAAAAAGAAAGTTTTTTTTTCGAGCCTGGTGGCAGACATGTCACCGCCCCGTTATAAAGGGGACGCTCATAGAATCCAACTGTGTAATTACCCAACCAACCTGGAGCTGACTTGGCGGTCATGTGACACGTGCCTTGTCAGCCAATGGCCTTCCTTTCCTCTCCTCTTTATAACCACGTGTAATCAACACGGGAGAGTCAGTCAGTCAGAAGCAGTCAGTCAGACTCAGTCAGTCACTCTCCAGTCAGTCTCGCCTCAAGCCGTCTGCCGTGTCGTCCTCCCTCCGTCGGCCCCGAGGGCACATCGGCCCCTACCAACGTAGGGGCGAAGAGCCCTACTCAACATATGTCGACGAGGATGCTCGCCGACTCAACAACACCCTCTTACAATAAATGGAGCGAGGAAAAAGAAAAGCAAGAAGACCGCGGCAGCGCTGCGCCAGCTGCGCGGGCTTGCCGAGTGAGTAAGAAGGGCGGTTGCCAGGGTGTCAGAGTAACCTTTACACCGCCGCCGGCGTGGCTCCGGCCACTTACCGGCTGCGCGCACTCCGCGCGGAACGTGCGATCGCTTCCTCATCGAGTGCGCTTTGAGTTTCCTGTTGGGAAAAGCATCGTCGTTATCACGTTTGCTACCTCGTCCACAAATTTACAAGCTTTTTGGTTTCCCAACGCGAGCTTTCGCCTTTGCTCTCATTCACCGGACTTGCACAAGCTCAGCGGACTTTTCCGCTGTTCATTTCTCGGCCGCGAACCTTAACATCGTATTACGCACACTGCTCTTAGATCAGTGCTTGAGTGCGATCTTTTGACGCCCAATCTTCATGTTGTCTTGTACAAACTTCGCGCGACAACATGCCAAACCGTAGGCTGGGCCTAATCAGCGTTGGTTACTTTTCGGTGGCGGTCGCAGGCGATCAAAATTGCGGTTCAGTACGGAATCAACGTAACTCTTTGCGGTGGGTCTACTTGGAGGAAAGGGGGGCATGGGTGGCGCTTGTAACACTCGAATGGTGGTTCACGATTCGGTGTCTTCGATATGGGGTGCGAGCCCGTGAAATCGCATTATGAACATTTTTGCGCACACAACACGCAGACAAAACGAAGAGTTCACTAGGACCAGTGCAGTCCTAGTGAACTCTTCCTTTTGTCTACGTGTTGTGTGCGCAAAAATTTTCATAATGCAGTCAAACCAACACGCCCGCCTTTCCGTTTTATTGCCGTGAAATCGAACAATCAGTACCGTTCAGCGCACAAAATTTCGGTCGTGATAATACGCATAATCTAAAGTGGCCTGAAACGTAATCGGTGAATTTCCGCGATGGCGCTTTCTTTTCGGAGTTTTTTTTTGTCCGCGTTCATTTTGTTGGCAACGCGGGTCTTTCGATGTTAATTTTTGGAAATTTGAATTCTTGTAAGCACACCGCATCGCATGCCTCAATTCTCGGACACGCGAAACTGCATGCTCAACACGTTTTGCACTAGTGTAGCCTATGAAGAAGGTTGTTTCGGCTGTAGTGCCGATATTCGGGACTTCGGTGACTTACATTATCAGCGGTCTATGCTGTAGTCGGAAATAAAATTTTCGGAAACTTTACCCCGCGTAATAGGCGCACCCTGAACTTGGAGCCGGATTTTGTGGAAAAAAAGTGCGGCTATTATCCGAGTAAATATGGTATTATATTTTATATTTAAAGGACATTCGGTGCATGAGATGAAAAATTCGTGAACACAGGGTGTTGCCAACATTTCAAAAAGCAGACTTGACTTCTTCAAGGCTTCAACTGCTTTCCTGTGTTGCAGCTGCAGCCTTGAAGACAAGTACACTTGTCGAAACGTCATATCCAGAGACACCCCATGCTCCCGATTTTTAGGGGTGAAGCACCTTAGGGTCTCAGCTTGTCAGCATGTCATCGTCATGGTCCATCATAAACGGGTATGCGCCGCAAAAATTGGCTAAATCCCACTACTCGCCAACGGTCCATACTGCCTAAAACATTATGTTTGGCTTAGCAGCAGCATCAGAATCCCCGATGAAATTTACCAAGGCACTGCAGTTTTTGATCTAAAACCAGAGACACAAACGTGGATCTCTACAGTAAAGTCATCTATTTGAAACACCACTTTGTTGAAACATATCTGCAAAGTGATGGTGCATTAGTGGACCGGTGGCGAGTAGAGCAGTAAAGAGTAAAGATTTTGCAGTGGGAAACACCAGCACACACAGCATACTTCGGCCCTTCCCAGGTATCACGATAGTGGAGCTGAAACACCCTTCCCTACATGCCACAATTTTTCATCTCTTCAAGCTTCCATCTTCCCCCTGAACCTTATTCAATGCAAGAGATGCTACTCGATTGCAAAGGAAAGAAGTGGAAACCTAATGGCTCGATATGTAGTAGTGCTACACAGGAAACAACGTCCTTCAATGGTGATATCGATGGCAATGATTCCAAAAGTGGTGGTACGGGCCGGTGCTTCAGTGAATCAACTGGCTGGTTCTCTTGGTGCGTGTGCGCCCTTATGGGACTCACCATGGAGGGGGAGACACCCTACGCTTACGTTCCCCAGCCAGAGACGCACCCAACAGCTGGGCGGCCGTGAAAAGGGCAGATGGTGTACTGCAGGCGGGGCCGTGGGCATCCTCCTCCCCCCGGGTTGGGCGCCTGGCACAAGAGGCTGGAAACAGGCGCCATTCATTGGCTAGCCCTCATGCACACCAGGCAGCATGCACCAAGGAATGCACCTCGCTACTCGTGTGCTAAATGCATGTGTGCGCATCGTGCCCCTCACATGCGAGAGAAGTCCACTTGGATGGAGTGGTCCACCACCAAGTCCGAGGGGCAGAGCGGGTTGATCTTGCACGGGTCTCCTCCCAGCCGCTGCACCGCATCACGCATGGCAGCAAAGTCCACCACTGCTGGAACACCCCTGTGACAGAAACATAAATGTGCATTTGACAGCCTTTGATAGCATCGATTCCCTGGCACATAGTTACGACAAGATATGCATAAAATATTAATGAAAGTCACTCAAATGGAAAACTGGATAAACAATGCAATTGTGCAGGTTTAGGTTGATCGTCCACAGAAACGCTGTATACAAGCGTGTATACAGCAGATCTCGCACCTTGTGGGAATCAGTTTCATGTGAAGCAGCTAGCCAGTGATTGTCTGGGTTGCAAATTTTTGTTTGAGCCACCCGTTAAGGGGTGAATCGACGTGTTTTTGTAAGTGTAACAATAGTGTGCACATCGTGGGCTGACCAGGAACATCAACTACACTGGCACTTAAAGGTAACTTATGGTCTGACGTAACGTCAGAACTCACGTTAGAGCACAGACGTCAGTATTATCGAAACTAAGTGCACTTTAAGATGTGTTGATGTGAATATCACGTAATTTTTGTTAGCGTATTCCTCCGAGGTCGAGCAATGTCGAATATAGCTTACTGATTCATAGGAATACAAATGTAATGTTTATTAACCCTCTGAGGGTCAAAGACGTACATGCAAGTTCTCCCGAACTGCCACAAGACTGTCAAAGACATACATGTACGTCATTATTGGATGTATGTTTAAAACTCACGCCTTTTTCGATCATTTTTCTTGTTTGGCATGTGCTGCCACATTGAGGAAATACATGGAATTTTTTCCTGGCGCCGATGCCACTCCGTTCGTTTTTTATGCTCTACTACAGCAGCGTGCCGGCTAGTTTCGGTTTCATCCTTCAGCTGGTTCCTGCTTATTGCGCCCACTAAACTGATGGCTTTGTGGTTTAGAATTTTTCAAAAGATGACAGACTTGTTCCTATCTCGTTTATTGCTCCCCGGTACGTGATTGTCTGTTTTTGTGCAGGCACTGACTTACACAAACGATGCCGCGATGGTTGCATTTCCCGTTTCGGAGACTCGAAAAAACCGCTTCCCCTTCGTTGGCGGTAAGAGGAATGATTACTATAGGTTGCTGATTTGTTTTTGCTTTCTGGACGCGTTCACAACTACAAAATTTTCTTCAGTGCACGCACCCGCGCAGTTTGCTTGTGCTATGGAAATGCGCGCCAGTTTCTTGGCTGCAAAAGTGAGTCTAGCGGCGATTACTCTGAACTCCCACTCCACTGACGAATCAGAATCTGATTCAGTAAATGTCAGCCCATTAATGAGGCATTACTTACGAATTAAGATTCAGATGTTGATGAGCAAGCGACATCTCAAAAGCGTGCACAGCGAGACAATGCTGACTGGATAAAAAGTGGCTTTTCTCCCTCCGTATTTGCACTTGATGCCACTCCATGCATTTATTTTTGTATGTCTATAAACTACAAAGACATTTATTGTAACGCATAATTTTTTAACAGTTGTTTAGGCTTTTTAGAACTTATCTTGCTGTTACTCATAAAAAAATCCTGTGCATGTAATAACAAAAGAGATTTTTTTGTCACTTTACGGTCACCCAGAAAAATTTTAGAAATTTTTTTTCTTAAATAGATTCATCTGAAGAATTTAATTCAACAATAAAAAATGCACATTTCTGGGACGCATTCCGCCAAAAAGATCTACCCTCAAAGGGTTAAACAAATAGAAAGGTGGGGGGAATGCGACTGAAGTAGGTAAACTTGCGGACAACTTTTCTTGGCAATGAAGGAAAAGCTACGGGGCGGAGCTACTGTACATGTACACCTCCACGAAGTAGTCCGGTTCGGCGTGCGTTTCGAATTACGCCCATGTTCGAATAATAACACTGCACACCATTTGCGTCGTCAGCTGAGACAGCCATTTGTGAGTGAAATTCGCCGCAAGCTTCTTCAGCGAGTTGTCGGAATAGATGGAGGGCGACGAGTGCTCATCTAGATACGAAGACGCCATTTTGACTGTGAGGTGACGTCTTCACACGTGCAAAAACGCGAAATGACCCTCTGTAAAGTAAAACAAATCTGAATATCTCCTTGGTGCGTGCTGCGTGTCTTTGTAACAGTGTCCTTTAGAAAATAAAGTGATGTTGTTTATTTTCATGCGGAAACCATGGACACAATTGCGGGGCTATATTCTTCAGCGGTAGCACACGCCCAATTTGGCTCCGTAGCCTTCCCATCATGGCCAAGAAAAGTTGTCCACGAGTATTCAGTCATCATGACAAACGACAAAGAGGAAAATAGATGAAAGCGGGCAAATGAAATAAATATAGATGTGTGTCGATGCAAGTGGGGAAGGCATTTACAAGAATTCATGCAGGACCTTCTCTGTGAATTCACTGTGTTTGTTACAATTCTGAAAAAGGCATTGAAGCACTGCAGCTGCTTCAGTGAAATGTGGTGACAAAGCGGCTGCATGCACTGTTGGTGTGGAACTCTGAATGCTGTAAGTTGTGAGTACCAAACCCAAATCGAAAATGGCAATGCCCTCTATGCAGGTGCGTTTGAAGAATTTTGTGTTGGTGGTGAGTCGTGCTTCTTCACAACATTCCACATGTGTTACAGAACAAGCAAGGCTCACAGAGCATTGTGCCAGAGACACCATCTTTCAATGCCACTCACGTGAAATCCTGGAGAAGCACACGGGCTGGCTTGAAGGCTATTTCGACCTCTTTGCCCTGCAGAGACTGCCAGTTTATCAGGGCCTCCACATCTCGCTTCTTCACTTGGAAGCCATCACAGTGGCGCACCGCAGACTCGAGCAGCACACGCACCGCAAAGGGCAAATGGCCTGCAATGGCACCCCCCATCCCAAGTCCCCTTATTCATGCTGCATGCAATTATTTCACTTTTAACTACAAATAATGTCCTAGCACCGTGAAGAATGCCACCGTCAACTCATGCAAAAGTTTCAATCTCTGTTTGCCTCAATAGACCTCATCCAAAATCTGCTGCCCTGAGCATTTTCGCCATGTTGAAGGCTAAGTGCGCTCCGCATGTGCAAACACGTAACGTACTTATCCGCGTGTGGCGGCTGATAGGAACAGCAATGCCAACATATTTTCATGTGCCGTGTTGCACAGATTCAGGAAATTGGGATGCTGAAAAAAACGTTTGCCGGAAATTAACCTTCATGTTGTTATATTTCCTCACGGCCGATGAGAAGCAGCAGAGCTTTCCCGGGCTCCAGCTTACGGCTAATGCCAGGTTTACGTTTGCCGTTCTCAGTAGATGCAGTATGTGACAGCATCAGAGAACACTGTTTTGTGTCGTGCAGGAAAAATAGTTTTCTTTCGCTGGCATGTGCTTGCAGGCACAGACAAACTGGTTTTGTGTACAAGCTTCAAAGCTGCATCGCGGCTCCTCGCACATGCCTGCACTGCTGCTGACGCCGTTACTGTGTATTACATTGCAATAACAAGTGCATGCTAGACAGGTAGCTCGTGCACCTCATCGGTTCTCGCCAAACGGACCAATTGTGCTGCAGCATGTTGTTTGTAGTTTGTTTTAAATCGTGACGTTTAACAAGGTACCATTTAGTCGCATTATTTGCACGCGTATTGCTTCACTATACTCATTTTTGAAGCATTTCATGTGCTACCACTGCCAAATTTAGAAAGGCAGCCCGGATGTCCTGAAGGCCCCCCTAATATTTTTCATGTATACCCCAAGAACAGGACATCTCCGGTTCCCCCGTAAGCTGATCCTCCGCAAGATGATCCCCCCTTTGGAAAAATCCTGTATATGCCTTAGCGTGCCATAAAATGCTAACAGATGCTTCAAGTGTGTGACACTCTTCATATGAAACTGAAAAAATGCTGTTCCAGGATATCGGTTGCATTCGACCATGGGTGCACTATCGTTGGTTACGCTGAGGTGGCTTCGCAAGCGTTCAATCGGCGATACGAAACTGTCTTGCTGCAACAGGTCAACATTGTGAGGCACCAGTAGGCCCCAAAAACAATTATGTGAACACAAATATTATTGGCGCATCATGTTATTTACAAGTACATGACAGCATAAAACACATGACAGCACTGCATAAAATACCAGCTAATCAGCACCTCCCTCTTGTTTAACACTTTTCATGTTCGCTTTTCAGGTGTGTGAGATGTGTAAATTTCTTACATCATAATCGTAGAGTAATTCTATATAAAACTTACATTGCTGACTATATCAGCAAAGTATTTTTTTTATATTTCGAGAAAAAAAAGAAAGGACAGCCTTTGAGTACAATTAGATGCACAATGCATCAGGACGTACACTGCCCCTTATGAAATAAGTTTTCATATTGGTCAACAGGGCTTTCTTGCTTACAGTCATCACTGCGCCTCGTCACGTCGCGCTAGAGCCTGTACACTACATGCAGCATTCTTATGCACTTTGGGCGTCACTACTGTATTCTTTAGTTTTGAGCTGAGGAGCTCCCCTTCAGGCACTATGTGCACACCAGGATAGTGCATCAGAAATTGATACTTAAAATGTGTCACGAAAACAGTAGACTGGTGCCACAGCTTTTTAAACGAGGTAACACGTCAGCCCAATGTGTTGAATCCCTTGTTACTTTGCAATTACAGCTTGAAGAGCTGAGCACTATACTCCATCTCAGAAGCTCCTTTCAGCCCTGTGAAGGCTACAGGGCCCCTTAGGTAATAGGAAGGGCGATTTGCCCCTCCACATGTATTCCTCCACGCCATGTCATCTGCTCGGCGTCTCCCTGGCACCTGCTCGCCCACGTAGGGGAGTAAAGCGAACAGACGGCATCACCGAAAAGGAAAAAAGGCTGCACCCATCGCAGCTGGTGCCCTACGCTTTGAATTTATCAAGCCCTGATCATGCACTGCGTGAACCGCAAGTTACAAATTGGCGCTTGTATTTGCTTCAGGTTAATGTGCTGATGCTTCGACAGCCATGTATTTGTGACTATATTTCGCTAGTTCCAAGAACCATTCTCAAATTCTCGGCACGCTAGGCTTAGCAGGCATGGCTAAACAAACAGCTTATCTTGCAAATAACAACAAAATGCACCAGATGCTTTATCCTCAGCGTGAGATGGCACAAAGCAATGGCTCATTTCACCATTTATTTGTTGCTGCCAGCACAGTGGGCAAAGAGTAAGCACAAGTTTGAATCATAGCCGGCGGTTGTGTCTGTCTGCATGAACGCTGCCTTGTTGATTTGTAACCACTGTTACCGGCGGTTACTGATACAGCGATTAAAGACACATGACTTTCATTGCAAAGCAGAATAAACATATCCCGCATCGATGTGCCGTAACACGTGTCAAACAAGTGGAAATGCCCCAATGCTGCCAACTGTAAGGTAATTACAACTGGAACTATGTATGCTTTGCTGCGCAAGCGTGTGGCTTGCTTACACCCCATAGCCTTGGTAGTGCTGAACAGTAATGGTGACATGAAGTATAGGCGTGATGGCAATGCATCATTAGGAAAAAGTGCATCAATAAGAGACAAGAAACGAGCTTTCCTTTCTTGCTCTTGGTTTGCTCGTGTTTTCGTTATTAGGCATTGTTAATGCACATTCTTGACAAAAATGGTGCCGCCCTCTACGAGCGGTGCAGCGGAGTGCTGCATGAGCCAACAGTTAGTGCTACTTAATGATCTCAGCATGGCTACAGGCCACAGACTGAGGAGAGGGCACCACTGGCCCATGCATTGCTCGGATGGCAGGAACATAATTAATTGCTGCCACCTACACCATTTGCCTTGGACATCACCTCCAAAAATAAGCACCTGCAGTTAGTACTGCAACCTTTACAGTCACCAGCTAGATTAGAAGCATTACAAAGTCAAGGGTTTGAAGAAAACTCGTCTGGTGAGGAAAAATCATGGTTGAAGAAAATGTACACTCGCCAACTAAAAAAGAACACAAGACAACAGAATCGACGTTTCGGCACCCAATACAGGTGCCTTGTTCAAATTGTGAACAAGACACCCGTACTGGGCGCTGAAACGTCAATTCTGTTGTTGTGTTCATTTTTAGTTGGCGAGCGTACGTTTTCTTCAACCACTAGAAGCATTACGCACTAACAGATCTGCTGTGGAGCCCACAAACTTTTGCTGTTCGATATACACATCTAAGGGGAGGCCAGCCACTTAAAACACGTGTCCAGCTGGCCTCTTAGAACACTGGTTCCCTTCAAAGGTCTGTAGCAGATACAGTGTGTTTGTTGATCTTCAGCACAAAGCTTCAGTAGGTACTGCATTTTCCCACAATAAACCAGTGGTTGTTAATTCAGAGCACTGTTTGTCATTCTATCGTTGTCCCATGTATTGCGCTGTTTGTTCCCCAATAGGAACTGTTGGGGGGTCTTACATTCTAAATCCCTGATTTGATTATGAGAGACAACATAGTGGAGAGCCCGGAAATTTCGACTAACAGACAATTATGCCAATTATGCTAATTCTTTCTTCACATTTGCATTACAATTACTAATAACATCCCCTATACTTTCCTTGGCATAATTGCCTGTTAGTTCTCATTAATATTGTGTCTAATAAAGAAAAACAAACCCTTAGATTTCCACTTCTTTCCTTCATCACCAAAGCAGCAGTTTATATTGGTACGAGATTAAAACAGTATGTTATTTTCATATTTCACCAAAATAGCCAGCATTGAAAATTAAAAAAAAAAAAAACTAAATGAGATATACACTTAAAATGCCAGTTCTTGTGGCATAAATGAGGTCAAAGCTGATAAAGCGGTAAATGTAATCAGTCGCACATCAAAGTTGTCACAGCCGAAGTTAATAATCGGTATGATATCGAACTAATCTCACATTTCCCCAAAATAGTCCGCTCCTCAGGTACAAATATATAGCCAAATCGGACATATATATTGACAGTACTTGTGGCATGGTCAATATGCTAGTATGCAGCTAGTATGCAAGCTGCATGTTAGCATATTAAGATGACAGTATGCAGCTTCTTTTTAGTTTTGCTTCGGATGGTCACACTGATAAAGTTCATTGTTTTCAGTTTCCCAACACCATTTTGGAGAAGGTTTGGAGCAGTTACCAGCAACACTTTGGAGCAGCGTGGAGCAGCATTTCTCTTTTGGAGCAGCACTTCCATCCCTGTGTTGTTGTTCAAGGCATTTAGCCCCATAGGTCGGCAAACTCGCTCATGAGTCGACTCACTCAGACTGATCGAGCCGTGAGTCTGAGTACGGGTGAGTAATGTTTTGGTGAGTATGAGTCCGAGTGAGTCCGGTTGAAGAAAATTTTGGTGAGTCTGAGTCTGAGTGAGCCCTACGCTCAAAATGTATTTCTTGAGTGAGCCGTACACTTTTTTGCCGATCTACGATTCTACTTACGCAACTTAGCTTTACTATCAGCCTTTCGCAGGTTCATGTTTACACTCACGCCAACTCACACATACTTCAAAGCAGCAGCGTTCATACGCCAACTCAATATTTATTGATCAGAGGCGTGAGTTTTGGAGGGGGGGGGGGAGTGCTGTGACTTCCCCCCCCCCCTTCACCCCCAGGACTGTTTCCCGAGAATTTTTTATAAAAACATTTCATGTGAGTTATCTCTTTCAAAAAAAAATGTACTTACTGGATCGCAACTACTGATAAAGTACGAGGTGAAAAGGCGCCAAGTACAACAGCGATTACCCGAGATATTGGTGTTAACCCTTTGTAGGTCGTGCTATATTTTTGACATGGTGATATAAAAACCGGCTGTGCTTTATTGATAGAAATAGTATGAAACAAATTTCATCAAAATCGAGCCAGTAGTTTACTGAAAAAAAAGTGGGACATATATGTCCCACTGACTCATGAGAGTGTTTTCAAAAAGTGGGAAAACACTGTCCCACTGCCTCATGACGGCACCACCTCGCGAATGCATCAACGGAAATTTTGGGATGAAACGGCCGAAGCAAGTGGCACAGAGTATCACTTCTAAAGTTGTGAAGAGAAAAGTTGTGCGGACCTCATTTCAGCAGGAGAAGGCCGCCTGCAGGGGCGTCTCTTGAGCCTTCAAAGCGCTGTGGTATGTTCCTGTAAAGCTTACTTCACCGCATGCATCAACCACTTTTTTTTTTGTCCATTTGGCTGTCCTTGCTTTTGCTGCCGAAATTGTCGAGTACAGATGTTATTCCTGAACATGTGCCTACATTTCAAGAGGGAAATGATGTCAAGAAAAATATTTCCACGCATTAATATCCGCAATTGCGGGACGAGATTAGCGGCGTAATTTTGCAGGGGATTGATCAGATCCATTTATCGGTCAAGTTATTTCGCAAATTTACAAAAACACGTGATGACTGGAAGCTAAGATCGCCTCTCTCAAAAACCAGAAAAAGAGGAAATTATCCGGCATTTAGATTGGTAGGTTGTATGTATCTCAAGAAGAGGAAAATTCAGAAGCGATCAAAAAAAAATTGACCGAAATTCAATGCTATTGTAACACTACATCCGCCCTTCGAAAGCGAGGTAAAATATTTCTTTTCGAGATTACGAAGACTTAGGTAAGATATGAGTGACTTAATGTTGCGCTAATTGCAACAGGTGATGTGGGAGAAAATTTTTTCTGTAGACGGAAAAGTGGGACGTATGTGTCCCACTGCCGCACAAAGGGTTAAAGAGCATGTACACCAAGTTCGAAGAAGCGAATTGTACGATAATGGACTCATGAATCGGCTCACTCAGACTCAGATGGAGCCGTGAGTCTGAGTCTGAGTGAATCCGGCTGGGAAAAATTGTCGTGAGTCTGAGTCTGAGTGAATCCGGCTGGGAAAAATTGTCATGAGTCTGAGTCCGAGTGAGTCCGGCAGGGAAAAATTTTAGTGAATCTGAGTCCGAGTGAGTCCGGTTGAGGAAATGTTTGGTGAATCCGAGTCCGAGTGAGTCCGAAAGGCAAAACATATTTCATGAGTGAGTCTGAGTGAGCTCCACATGCTTTGCCGACCTATGAAAGAAAAGGTGAGACACCTCTCGCCGGCATGTCGGTTTGCTCACTGTAGATCACGTGATATCGAGGAAAATTATCTTTCTGCTGAATCACAAAGTTTGCTGGCACTTCGGCGAGAACTCTTTTGAGAGAATGATCAGAAAGTGGGGGGGAAAGGAGTACCCATTAAATGCTTCCTTATTCAGCAGCCATGGTAGCCCCCCCACCATCGAGCCCAACAAGGGGACGCTACAATAGGTCTGTTCGATTTGCCTGCGCCGCCTGAACCAGTTCATGAGGGGCTGCACCTAGCCGTTTGTGAACTGTTTCACGAATGGCAATGGCGACCTCTGAACCGTGTCATTCATTTCAAAAGGTGCAGCAGAGGTGCAGCGCAAGTTAACGATTTTCCTGCACCCCCCTATGCGGATGGTGCTGGCTTGGTGCAGTCGTCTGCGTGCGCATGAGCAGCTGAGCAGACGCAGCATCCAGGCGTAGAATTGTGTTCAATTCGGCCTGTTGGTTGATCATCTTAAACACTTCGTAGTCATCATTTCGGAACGTGATGCTTGGCAAAAATCCATAGCGCTATTTTTACAAGAGCGACTTAAGCTGTTAGAAATTGAGGGCCTGTTTTTCGTCAAAAACTCGGATGAAGTGTTATTGTTCTTAGATGCTAACTGCAACAAACACCTTTTTGCCTTTTCGATTAACGTGAAGGACCTGTTTTACTCCTCACCTCACGACGAACTGCTCGCTACCGTAGAAGAGTGCATAGACTGTAATGGATGTGTAGATTTTCAAAATTCTTCCGGTATTTCTGTCGGTAATATTTTAGAGCTTTTAGCCTTTTATCTCAGATTAACGTACATAGAGTGGAAAGGCAAGCCATACCTTCAGAAGAAGGGCGTCTGTATTGGATCTTGCATCGCACCAATTCTAAGCGATTAATTTTTGGCCAGATTAGACAGAGTAGTTTTGGATCGTCTGCAGGGAACGACAGTGTTGAAAATTTGTCAGTACGTTGATGATTACATTGTGTTCTTTGAGAAGGGTTTGAGTACGGTGCAGGAATATGCGTCTGAAGTTCTTAAGACTTTTAAAGATTGTTTTAAATCACTTGAATTGACTTATGAGCTGCCTACTAACAGTAATCTCAAGTTCCTTGACACTAAGATTACTTTTAAACCTGACAAAACCTGCTGGTGTTATGAAACGCCAAGTACGAAGCCTATTTTGCCGTATGTGTCAGCGCATTCGAAATTGGTCAAGAGGGGCATCGTCAATCTATGTTTTTTTAATGCAGTAAAAAAAGTCTTGCCCTCACGAGATGCACTCAAGCCTTCGCTTCCAGTCCGAGCGGTTGTTACAGGCTGGCTATTCTTTGCATGTACAGTGCTCAGTTGCCGAAGCCTTGCTCCGAAAAATGCGCATGCAGAATAACCGTTCACAGGGCGCATCAACCGATGCACAGCAAAAAGTGGCCGTTATGCCTTACATTCACAAGCTGTCCCACAATATTAAGAAGATTGCTGGTCGCTCAAAAATGAAAATGGTGTTTTCAGCACCACAGAAGCTCATTAAACTTTGCAATCAGAGGAGCTCTAGTGTTCAACGAGGCTGCAAAAAGCAGCACAAAAGTTCATTTGTTGCCTGCGCTATCAATGTAGTTTACAGCATTCCGCTGTCCTGTGGTAAACAGTATATCGGGCAGACAGGGCGATGCCTAAATGAACGTTTAAAGGAGCATGCACAAATTGTAAAATAAAGAGCACGTGACGGTTGGTTGGCAATGCACTGCGGGTCTTGTGGCTGTGAACCCCTTTTTGCTCAGTGTACTGTGGTCAGCAAAAGTAGTGATAGGCTCACTCGCGAGATTATAGAGGCAGAAAAAATATCTTCATTGGGTTCAGCATGTGTCAGCACCCCCTCTGTACACCTTTCAGGTAAAGAGTTGTACTTTCTGAGAAAGTAGTGTGCGCATGTGCGACAGTTTTGAGCACGGTATATATACGCATGTGATGGTCAATAAACCTTTGTTGGTAGTTAGCGCTCGTACGTTGTCTGGTGTTGTTTCTTTGTGTCTGTTTTTCCTGCGCTACGAAGTGTTTAAGATCGAGGCGTAGGCGCCCTACACACATCTACAAAAGTGGTGTGTTTTTACAAGGCATTTGCACTTCGTAAACTGTCCACATGTGCAGTTTGCCGCCTGTCAATGTTAGGTGGATGGCACAAATTAAGCAAGCAAAAATAAGGCCTGCACCATAACGGTACCTCGTCATTCATTTCTGGTGCCACACTGTGTCCGCACAACTGAACTCTCGCAGCACAATTTCTGAACTAAGCGTGCACCGCCGTGAACCGGTTCCGCTTGTCGCAGGCTAATCGAACGGCCCTAATGCTTCGGTAACACATGCAGACGCCAGCTATACAGAGCTGCGATAACACAATATAATATATGCAAGGCTGTATACAGAATGCAAGGTTAAGCCAGGCTACCTACAAAAACTGAGAAGTATATGAAGAAAATAACAGAAAGGACCGCTAGGAAAGAAGGTAAGAAAGAAGATGGGCATCATTGTTTGTGAATGTGTTTCTACTTGCATAACCTGTAGAAGGAATCACGTGATGTGGTGTTAGTTTGGTAATGGCCAATTGATAAAAGAACTTAAGTGTATGAACAGGGCTTATCTAGTAATTTCTCACATACCATATTTTACAGCGCGAGAAGACACCACAGAAAGGAAGGCACACAAGACACACGGCGCGAGAAGACACCTTTCTGTGGTGTCTTCTCACGCTGTAAAATATGGAAGCTAAAAACCAACTCGCCCAACATATCGCCTTGTGGATTCTCACATACATTTGAAGTAAAAATCCAAATTCATCCTGGTGCCAGTCAAGTGCAGCCAGCCAGCAATATTTCTCATGAGCGCTTCAGATAAGTAAACTGATCCACTGCACACAAAACATTCTCTTTTATTCTTTCATCCTGCACCTTTCCCCAGTGAAGGGTAACAACCCAAATAACCATGAATATCTGCCATAAGTCCAAAACAGACGCTGCGCCGTGCTCCCTACCGGGCTGCAGAAATTAGGCGCCTCTTTCTTCTTCTAACCACCAACAACAACAACATAAGTCCAAATGTCTGGCTGCTCGGATATCCAACTCAAACATCCGTGGAGGATACTGCACAAAAACCATACACCGTGTGGTTCTTTCATGGACGTCCAAACATCATGTCCATAAAGTTTCGAGACTGATTTATTTTCTTCTCTAAAAATTATTCCCCAAAACAAATCTAGGTGCATACGTGTAGCGCCATCTTTTTGGGCTAATCTGCCCTTCCCCGGGGTATAAAAACGTGGAACAATCTTCCCGACACCCTTATCAATGTGCGTGACCGAATAACTTTTAGACATGAACTGACTTTACTTATTTCCTCATAGATTTCGCGCATACGAGTGATCTACGAAAGCTACTCATTCTATCTTACTGCTGTACTGCTGCTAGTTGTCACTGTTCAATATTTTGTACATTTTTATTTTTGTATCAAATATATTTCTGCAGTGTTTTTCATATATATATACATTGCCGTTGCCTCGCGTGTTTTGCTGTTTTTTTTTTTCCTTGTCTATCAAGGTCTTTTTTTTATTCCACTTCCTCTATTGTAATAATGCATTTGCTATGTCTTGTACCATTTTCTAGTGCTTGTTTATTATTGTCACACCCCCCCCTCACACAATGTTCCCGACATTGGAACCCGTGATGTATTTGTATAAATAAACAAATTTATGTTAATTGTTGTGGCAGCTGCTAGATGGCACTACATGTAGAAAAACATGTTGTCACTAGTCATCTGCGCATTCTAGAGTGAGTGAATGTGGAGAGATGGACGTCCACCTCGAACAGCGTGTAAACATAAAGTTCTGTGTGAAGCTTGGTAAGACAGCTACACAGACGTATGAGCTCCTTTGTGATGCTTACGGCAACGAGACATTATCACGGGCGCGAGTTTTCGAGTGACACAAGAGGTTCGTTTCGGGGAGAACATCTGTGGAAGATTACAAGGCAGGGGTGCCCCTACAACCTCACGCAATGAAAACAACGTGGCTCGGATCAGGGAGATCGTACAGCAAGGCCGCACCATTACAGTCCGCATGCTATTGGATGCTCTTGACATTAGTAAGACAACATGCCACCAAATTTTGCGTGAGAACTTGAGGAAACGAAAGCTGAATGCCAGACTTGTGCCGCACTCCCTCACACAGGATAAGAAGGACACGTGGGTGAGCGCTGATTTGCTCTCCTGCATTCGTCGACAGCATCATTGCTGAAGACGAAACACGGTGTTTTCAATACAATCCTCAAACAAAGAGGCAGAGCGCCGAATGGCAGTCCACAAGCTCTCCAGCGTCGAGAAAGCTGTGACGACAGAAGACCAAAGCAAAGATGATGCTGATAGTTTTTTTCGATGCCAGAGGTGTGATACACCACGAGTTCGTCCCACAAGGGCAGACAGTGAATCAGTTTTATATCTGTGCGCTCCAACACATGTGTGATGCACTGTGATGCTGTCACCCTGACTTATGGGCATCTGGACAATGCAGCCTTCTCCACGATAATGCAAGGCCCCACACTGCTCTCAGCGTGACATAATTTCTCACCAAGCACAGCATTACTGTGCTTGGCCCCATCCACCATACTCGCCTGACCTCTCCCCAGGCGATTTTTTCCACGTGTGTGTCGCATGGTTAGTGCTGCAGGGGCACGGACACGCAGAGACCGAGGCATACACGCTGCTTGCTCGGACGAAAAGTGAACCCCTCTTTATTAGGCACGAACATATATAGGCATGCACGCATGCAAGTGACAGGGGGGCACCCCGCTCCGGTGGTGGCCTAATAAAAGGGCTGAATTGTGGCGACCTCTACACCTCCCCCCTTGAAGATTTAAAGGTACGATGGGAGGATAGAGGACACCAAACACATCACAAAGTTTCAAAAGTTCAAACGGCGCGGCAGAACAACGCGTCGGTCGTATCTCGTTCGTGTCACTCTCTCACTACGGTCCCTGGCTGCAGGGGAATGTTGCACGAACTGTCTTTGGGGGGACCATAGGTTCCACGAGGTTGGCAGGCTGAGATTCCTGAGGGGGGAACTTGCTGCTGCGGTGAAGGTGGTTGCTGTGCAGCTGTCTGCAGTGTTTCAGCTCCCGAGGTAGAAGGCACAGACGGTACTAGGTGACGGCGGTTGCGCTGTAGGACACCACCTCTGTCTGTTTCGACCACATAGCTTCTAGGTTGTTGCCCTGGACTGAGGACCGTAGCCTGCACTTGGTCTGGTCGCACCCCCCACATGCTGGCCCGTTTGGAGTGGCGGCAGGTCTTGAGCTCCGTGATGTCCATTGTAGCCATCTGTCTGCTTCCGCTTGTAAGCTGCATCCTTGGCGATGACGTCTTTCCTTGGCGGCCAGTTGGGACGTAGCTGGGAGTCTTGCTTTGGGACTCTGGTTCTCAGTTGACATCCCATCAGCAGCTGGGCTGGACTGAAGCCATCGACTCCCAGAGTGTCCCGCTAGCAGAGTAGAGCAAGACGAGGATCTTTGGACTTGCGGAACAGGTCCTTGACTATTCGTACCATCCTCTCTGCCTCTCCATTTGACTGGGAGTAGTGTGGGCTACTGGTCTCATGGTTGAAGCCGCAAGACGCTGCAAATGCCACCAACTCTTGCGACGAGAACGGTGGGCTGTTGTCTGACCTGACCTCTTGTGAGATGCCGTGGTGGGCGAAGATACTTTTACGAGCATCGATAACTGCGTGGGCTGTTGTGCTCCTCAGGGTCACCACCTCGGGGAACCTTGAGTAATAGTCCACCACTAGGAGGAACGTCTGGCCATTGAGATGGAAGAAGTCCATTTCAAGAAATTCCCAGGGACGTCCAGGTATGGCCGTGGAGACTAAGGGCTCTGCAAGGTTCACGCAAGTGGAGGCGCACTGTTCGCAGTTGGCGACGAAAGAGGTGATGTCTGCCGAGATACCGGGCCACCAAACTGACTCCCGAGCTAGGGCTTTAGTCCTATTGATGCCCTGATGACCTTCGTGCAACAGCATGAAGACCACCGACCGAAGGGACGATGGGATGACTATCCGGGGGCCTTTCAGCAGGATACCATCGCAGACAGAAAGCTCGTCTACCACAGAGGAGCACTATGAGAGGTGCAGTGGTATCTTGGACTTTCGTGGCCAACCTTGCTGGCAAAAGGATGCAAGGACCTTGCACTCTCCATCCGACTCTTGTGCCTGTCGTATATCTTTGGGGCTGAGTGGCAAGGCTTCCGACATGCAGCCGCCTACTTGTGCTGCAAAGAGTTCCACTGTGTCTACAGGAGTGGATGACTTGCGGGTGATGCGCGACAAGGTATCTGCTGTGGCTAGCAGCTTTCTTGGCACCTGCAGCATGCGGAACTGGTATCGCATGGTCTTGAGCCGTAGTCTCTGAATACGAGGCGGCAACATGTCCAGCTCCATTTTGCCCAGAAGTAAAACGAGCGGCAGGTGGTCAGTCTCAACGTCGAAGGTGATGCCACGGACAAACTCATCAAAGCTTTAGATAGCCCACGTCGTTGCCAAGGCTTCCTTTTCGGTCTGGCTATAACGCTGTTCGGTCTCAGTCATGGACCTCGAAGCGAATGCGACTGGGCGGCGCTCTCCCGCGGGTTGCGTCTGTAGCAAGACAGCGCAGAGGCCGACAGAGCTTGCATCTGCAGACACTGTAGTGGCGTACGACGGGTGGTACTTGACCATGCACCTGTCTGTTGTCAAGAGTTCTTTGACTTTCTCGAAGGCTGCCTTTTGCTCGTGCTGCCACACCCAACTTGCAGACTTGTTTAGCAAGGCTCTGATGGGCGCTGCGACATCTGAGATGTGTGGCAGGAATCTGGCAAGGTGATTCACCATTCCAAGCAGTCGTCTAACACTGGCAACGTCTGTTGGAGCTTCCTTGGCGTTGACTGCTTCAACCTTGCTTGGATCTGGCCTGATGCCCTGAGCTGAGACGATGACTCCAACGAAGGAGACCTCAGATACCCCAAAAAAACACTTGTCCTGGTTCAACGTGATGCCTGCTTTTGCAAGGCGAGCTAGCACCTGGCTTAGTCTGGCGTCATGCTCCTGGCGGGTGCGTCCAAAAACCAGAATGTCATCTATCATATTGGCGACTCCTTCTTGGCCCTCCAGAATTCTGGCCATCTGTTTTTAGAAGTACTCTGGCGCGGAGGTGATGCAAAAGGGAAGCCGGCAAAAGCAGTATCGGCCATAAGGGGTGATGAACAACGTGAACTCTTGGGAATCTGCAGAAAGCTTAACCTGGTGGAAGAATGGACTGTTGGGCGAGTTGGTATTCCATGTTTCAAGAAAGTGCGCGAAAAACGTGGACGAAGAGAGATGCGAACAACACAAGCATGCGCTTGTGTTGTTCCCGTCTCTCTTCGTCCTGGTGGAAGCTTGCAATCACATCCAGCTTCGTAAAAACTTCCCCATCTCCCGCTAAAGGGAACCTGTGTGGATGCAAAGCAGTGGGGAGATGGTTAGCTTGAGCGGGAGAAACGTCGCCGCTCCCGTTTCACGGCAGCGGCCCGGGCCAGGGTTGCCGTTGGTGGCTACTTTGCGCCAAATTGGCTACTTTTGGACCCCGTTGGCGACGAAAATTTCCAGTTGGCGCGCAATGGCTCTTTTTGAAACTTGTGGTTTCACTTATTCAAAATGGTTTTATTTAATCTTAACACCTATAGCGCACAGAAGGGACAGAAACACAGAGATACGACGTGGACGCAGCGCTAACTTCCAACAAATGATTTATTTACGAAGCAGTCACGTGAAAATATAGAAAAAAGCAAGCAACGCACGCAGGCGCATAAGTACGAGATTATTTATATTATAAACATCATGACACATGTAAAAGACGTGCAGCCAACGATAACATGTCAGTACAAAGGAATCTGTACAAGACCACCAGATCATGACGCAAACCATCCTCCTCAGGTCACCCCTCCTATCACTTTTAAAAAATCAAATTCCTTTCTTGTCAGCTCAATTGACGGCACACTCACGCACATGTCCCCCCAAACTAGCGATCTTTGCCGCTTCGATGATTTCCCGTGTTGTCTGCACTGTGCTCCGCCCTATGACACTGCACTGTGAATACATAGGAACGCACCCACAGTTTCGGCAATGTATAGCGAGATGGCCCGCACTTTCAGTGCGCACGTTATTTGCGTGCTCACGCAGCCTGTCATTCGCGCACCTTCCCGTTCGTCCGATGTATTTTTTTTCCCCACGACAACGGAAGCTCATACACGACGTTATTCTCGCACTGAATAAAGCATTCTTTGTGCTTTTTCTGGCAAGTGGGCTTCTCGGAACCGCAATAGCTAGCATTGCACAGCTTGGACAGCTTGTTAGGTGCCGAGAAGACAACCTTGACATTTGCGCTGTTGCCAATCTTCTTCAGCCTGTGCGAGACGTCGTGTATGTAGGGAATGACCGCGCATTTCTGTTTCAAACGCTCCCTTTCTGGTGGAGCGGGCTGATCCTCCTGGCGAGCACGTTTTACGGTCCTGAGTAGACCTTCAGCTACGCCTGTGACGATATGCAGCGGAAAACCTGCCTTCTTGAGGCGGTCTGCCTGAGCCGAAAAGCTAGACCAACACTTGTGGGGGGCACGAGCGGCGAAGCGCATTTGTTAGGGTTAATTTTGCGATGGCCCGCTTAACCAATTTAGAGTGACCAGAAGAGAACGGAAGTAATGGCTTATTGGCCCTTGGCTCATACGCCCAGCACACTTGGTCGTTCCCGAAGAACATCCTAACGTCAAGGAAGCGCAAAGTGCCGTTCCAAAACTTCAGCAGCTCCAAAAGCGGCTGAGCGGCTCCAAAACTTCATTAAAGTGACCTAGTACAAGAGAAGCTGCAGAATCGAAATTCGCTGAATTTGAATCCAATACCACAAGATAATCGTCCACGTAACGGAACACTCTGTTTACATTTGTGTTACATTTGCTAGAGGAGAGAAAGGGGGGGGAGCGCTAGAGGAGAGAAAGGATTGCTAGAGGAGAGAAAGGGGGGGGGAGTGTAGGATAGGAGAGAGAGAGGGGGAGGGGACACACATGTGCTATGGGATGCGGGAATGGACAAAGCCCCCCGCAAGCACATGCAAGCAAGATCAAGGAATGGAGTCAACGGGTGGCGGGCACCGCTCCATAGAGTAGAGGATTTTTGGAGGAGAAAGGGAAGGAGCGTAGGAGAGGAGAGAGGGGGGCGTGGAAAGTGGGACGCGGGGAGGAGGGACAGACAAAGCCCCCGCAAGCACATGCAAGCAAGATCAGCGAATGGAGTCAACCGTGGGTGACAGACACCACCGGTAGTGCGTGTTATTCTTTGCTTGCACCCACCACCTGCCTAGCCATTACTAAGCAGCCACTCTGTGCTCTCGGCCATGACTCTGCTGATTGTGGTGGTGGTTGACGGCCTTATTGTACTACAGTGTTCTGGTTCCCATAGTGGGTGCTTCCCTACTTCATGAAAGTGATTGGAGGCGGGACGGGGGACGCGGGAGGGAGGGACGGACAAAGCCCCAAGCATAAGATGCTTCGCATCTAAAACTGTTGCGTCACCGAGGAGGCCAAGGACTTGCTCAACAGTTGGCAGAATATGGCGTTCACGGAGGAGGACCTTGTTCAGTTGAGTCAAGTCGATGCACAGTCGCAAGGAACCATCATCTTCCCGGACGACATTCGAGGCCGGAGCACCATGGTGTTGGCTTGTCGACCCTGCTGATCACGCCTGTGCTTTCCAATTTGTCCAGCTCACGGCGGACGACCTCAAGCAGCAGGATGGTGATACTGCGAGGGACGCTTAGCGAGAAGGGCACGGTATCGGGTTTCAGCCGTATGGTGTACTCGTCCTTGAGAGTGCCCAATCCCTTGAAGAGCTCAGCGTGCAGTGTTGCTTTCAGACTCTTGAGTTCGTCAAGAAATTTCACCACTTGGAGAGCTTGGAGCGCTGGCAGTCCCAAAAGAGGCACAGTGAGTGACTGGATCACGTAGAGGCGCTGGCAGCTTGTTTTTCCTTGCCACCGAAGTCGTGCCGGATACGAGCCTAGCAGGCGAAGTGGCTGTCCTCCAGGGCAAGCTCGACGTAGCGGCAGAGGCGACGCAATCCGCAGCGAGCGCGGGAGAAGTCAAAGACCTACCGGCTATGCCGGGAACGCCTGGAAAGGCGCTTTCAAGTGCGGCCGAAGTACCCAAAGAGACTGCAGGTGCTGACAGTTAGGCAGGGGGCTACTGGAGACGCCGGGACACTTGCGATTGTCTCGGCGTCGGCAGCAAGCGCGAATAGGTGAACAGCTGTAGATCTCTCGCTGACGACCTTGCAGAGTTGCTGCGCCTGTTCATGATGCAACCGCGGCGCGTTGGCGATGAGGGTCCACAGCATGCGGGTGCACGCGACGCTCGCCGAACGCCTGTGCGACGATGTGCAAACAAGAGAGCACTGCGGGTGTTCGACTGGCGTTGCCGAGGATGGTGGAGAATTCTCTGCCATGGCAGTGGTGAAGACGGCTATCCCGGAGATGCGCCGATGACAGAAGACACTGGCACAGTACTCAGGTCCCCGAAACCTGCGATGTGGCAGCCAACATGGCAAGGATGCCAGCTGCACTAGCAAGGTTAAGTGTCTACACTGCGGTAGGCCACATTCAGCAGACTATGTGGAATGCCAGCTATGGCAAAGAGAGCGGCGCCTGGCCACCATCAAGGCTCCCACCTACCTGCCTCATCGCGAGGCTTAAGCAGCCCTGCGGTCAAGCGTTAGCGGGACAGGTGCTCCTCAACTGAACCAGGCCCCAGGGAAGAGCTACGCTGCGGTAGTGGGGGGCTTCATCAGGGGGTGATCGTGACCTCTACCCATCCGCGCCAAACAGGCACGCAGCAGCAGGGATCGCCTGCTAGTCCAAAGAAACAGGGCTCTCCCAAGCCTTGCAAACCCACCAAGGCAAACTCCCAGCCTCACGTGGACCAGAATAACACAAACCTGAGGCTCCTGTTAAGGGCGGTGGCGGACCTGCTGCCTCCCGAAAACCAGCTGCGCTCCATCTGCCGCCTTCAGGCAGGTGGTGTGCACCCTCCTAGCAGCCATCATGGCTGACACACATCTGCAAGCAGCAGGGAACCGCCGCCTCCCGTGTGTCCTCCAGTGGAACACGAACTCCTTGCGGCGGAGGCAGGCAGACCTCTCGTTGCACCTCCAGCGGAGTGAGTATGATGTGCTTGCTATGCAGGAGGTGTATGTAGCAGCAGCCGACGTGCGACTTCCCGGTGTCAACGGCTACCAGAGCGCCACGTCCTGTATCCTGGACTCGTGTCAAGCTGCGCCGTGCACGGTGAGTGCACATCCTCAGGGTCGACCGTGTTGTGCAGTGTACGTGCGACGCGAACTGCCACACGCGTGCATTGACGTGGCTGATGTCACTGGGGGGCGCTTTCGAGTGCTGTACAGTGACAGTGCAGCTCCATTGTGTGGACATGACAGTGGCCTCTGTGTATGTGCGCCCTGGACAGCGGTGGAACGCCACCGAGCTGCTACAGCTGACGGCTCGACTCGGCAGTGACTTCCTCCTATGTGGTGACATGAACGCTCATAACACCATGTGGGAGAGTCGCACCTGCTCATCTTGAGGAAGGGATCTGGTGGACGTCATCCATCAACTGGGCCTGCAAGTTCTGAACACCGGTTCCTACACCTTCATCCGCAGAGCAGGCCGGCCCTCGTGTACTGCCATCCACGTCAGCCTGGCCAGCGAAGGAGCCCGGTATGACTGGGCAACACAGCCCGACTCCTGGGGTTCAGACCACCTGCCGATCATCATCACAGGGAGGGAAGATCCAACGGATCAGGCAGTGTGGCGCAGTCGACTGGCGAATGTTCCGGCAGCAGCTCCGAGACACTCCGGAAGACCATGACTTTCTGGGTCTGGTAGCAGCAGCAGCGAAGGCAGCGACCATCCAGTCCCGGGTGCCAGAGAACCATCCTGCGCCAGACCTTCGCAACCTGAACCTACAGGCTGCCAGACGCAGGGCTGAGAGTAGGTACAGTCGTCAGCAAGCTTAACACGAACGCTCCGACGCGTGACCTGGACTACTTTGTCTGATGCCAGCCGCGATGCGCTAGGCGCTGTTGCCGAGATAATACCTCGGTATGCTTGGATAGTATGTCGGCATGTATGGGTAACATATCTCGGCAACAGAACCCAAAGCTACGCGGCGCTAGCGTTAATCAAACTGTTTCAGGACACCCCGCTGAGCGTTCGTGTTAAGCTTGCTGACGACTGTACCTAAAGGCCCAGAGCATCGCACACTTTCAACCGGGTCAATGCAGTCTGCCGGCGACATGCCAATCGTCGCAGACGGCAGAGCTGGCAGGGAATCTGCCACTCTCTCAGCCAGGCAAAAGGCAGCTCAAGAGCATGGCGGCTTCTTCGGTCCCTCGTCATCAGACCAACAGCGCAGCAACCAGTCTTGGCAGTGGCCATCTGCTTGGACATCAGCGAGCAAGAACTGGCTGAACGGCTAGCCGATCGCTTTGCGGGACAGCCAGTAGGCCAACCTGCGGCCATCACCACTGCGCCTTTTCCCAAGCCGCCGAGGGGCCACCACCCTACCTGGACTGCCAGCCAAATTTCAGCTTTGTGCCAAGAGCCCATTTTTGAGCACGAGCTCAATGCTGCACTGGCCAGAACCAAGCGCCGCAGTGCCCCCGGCGCCGATGGCATCACATACCAGATGCTACGTAACCTGGATGTGGATGCACGACGACGCCTGTTGGGGGGTTTTCAATGACGTCTGGCAGAGCGGCACCTTACCTGAGGCCTGGTGCCCGTTTGGAAACCTAAACGCCCCGGTGCAGCCACAACGTCCTGCAGGCCCATCTCTCTGACCTCTGCTGCCTGCAAGCTCATGGAAGCCATAGCTCTGGCACGCTTGAGCTGGATTGCAGGGGCACAGGATTTTCCACCTGAGCAGCAGACGGGCTTCCGGCGCCACCGCTGCACAGCGGATTCGATTGCGGATGTCGTATCTATCCTGGAAGAGGCCAGGAAAAGGGAGAGTGGCGCTCCTCGTTCTGCTGGATGTGCAGAGCGCTTTCGACAGCCTGCCACGTAATGTCAAAGAGAGTGCCCTGGACACACTCGGCATCATGGGCTGTCTCCGCCAGACCCTCAGGGTTATAATTCGAGGTGCCATCAGCGAACCAAGGCCAGTGACAGGCGGCGTCCCACAGGGTTCTGTCCTGACCCCCTTGTTCAACTTGGTGCTGGCCGGGCTACCAGCAACGCTGCCGATTGACAAGCGCTACCCTACGCAGTGTTCATTGTACGAAGATGCCGTGGCACTGTGGGTTAGAAGACCCAGGCGGAACTTCACGGCCATCAGACGCTCTCTGCAACACTCCCTGGATGCTGTGACCACCTTCTTCAAGGCGCTTGGGCTGATCGTGTCACCCACAAAGACGGAGGCGCTGCTGGTTCACCCCAGATCCGCAGCGCGGAGGACCATACGAAGGCTTGTGCTGGGCGACCGACCAATCCCGTGAAGCAAGGCAGAGACGTACCTGGGACTAAGGATCGATCACCGCCTCACCTGGATACCAGCCACTAAACTCGCCAACTTCAACCAGGGTTCAGACTGCTGTAGGCAAGCTGCTGAGCAGGGGCCAAGAGTGCACCCCGCGACTGGCCCTTCGGCTTTACAAGGGGGCTGCAACGGCAGTGCAAACCTATGCACATCCCCTGGTGCCGCTGGCGCCACACCGCAAGGAACAGTTGGAGCAGCAACACTGCATGGCGATTCGGCACTTCCTGGGTCTCCCGCGCCAGTCGCCCGTGGCTGCTTCATTAGCGGAGGCCCAGGCGTGGCCTCTGTCACTCCTTATGCTGAGACAGGTGCTGCATCATGTGGACCATCTCAACAGAGCCCCCGGGGGTGCTGCCCTCCTTAGGAGACTGCGGAGCCGACCTGCTTCCCGGATGGGCCAGATCTGCACTCTTTATGAAGAGCCGGTGCCCAATGCTCCCTGTCCCATCCTGCCCCCTCCGCCACACCAGCAGCCTCTGGACGTGCAGTTGAGCTGCACAACCTCATCAAACAGCAAACACCGGAGTGTGAGCTCCACCCGTCAGCCGTGGCGAAACTCCACGACAGGCTATGGGGGGCATCTCCTGGTGTTCATGGACGGGCCTGTACGTGACAGCCCCCGTTCAGCTGCGGCAGCTTGTGTGATTCCAACAACTGGGACGACCATCTAAAGCCGCCTTCCCTTTCACGCCAGCTCCACTGCAGCCGAATTGGCTGGTCTTCACCTGGCGGCCGATTACCTCACTGCTACAACAGCCCAGCTGCCCGTGGCGATCCTCCGCGACTCCCGGCCAGCACTACAAGCGCTGCTGCAGCCGGACCAAGCTGGAGTCACCGTGGCGCTGCTGCACGCAAAGCTGACAGCCATCAGAGCTAGCGGTGTGCGTCTGTCCCTCCACTGGCTTCCCTCGCACGTTGGGATAGCTGGGAACGAGGAGGCCGACACCGCCGCTAAGGCAGCACACCACAGCGACACCCCAGTCACCAATGCGGTAGCCCTGTCGGACTACTCGGCTACGACTGCGGCAGCTGCTACCAACGGCCCACCCTGACATGCAGGTGGCACGCGGCAAACCGCCAGCAGCCCTACCGGAGACTGGCCTGGAGAGACACGAGCAGGGTTGCTGCTTCGCCTGCGGACCGGCAGCGTCTGGCCTGTGGCACGCATGCACTCCGCGGGTCGCTGCTCATCGCCTGCGTGCTGTAGATGCGGCGACGAAGAAACACTGGAGCACATCATTTGTTCCTGCCCTGCTCTGGCCGCTGAACGACGCGTTATGGCAAGTCGCTATCGCCGGCTCGGTCTCCCTGCGACAACTGCGGAGGACTTCCTTTTTCCTGTACGGTCGAAGATCCCGGCCCTGTGAGCGTTCCTCCATTTCGTGGTTCCTGCAAACCTTGCCGCCCTGTAGCCGAACGCTTTGCTTTCATGCTCCCGCCTGCACTGACAAGACTATCTTGCCCTGCATCTCACTTCTTTCTATCTTCTCTTCTTCCTATCATCTTTGCGCCCCCTTCCCCATCACCAAAGGCGCTGAGCCGTGCCCCCACGACAGGAGGCAGAAAATAGTCTCCTTTTTCTATCTTCCTCTTTCCCAAAACCACTCTCTCTCTCTCCAGGGCCGGTGAGCAGACTATCAACTTGGTCGAACTTGGCAGGCAGCATAGGGAAGTCGCTTGGTACAGCAGATACTTCAGCGTCGGAGTCGACCTTGAACTGTGCTGTGCAATTGTCAACAGTGACATCGACGAACTTTGCTGTGGCGGGTGTCCAGACGGCATGCAGGTGAATGGAGCAGAGCTTGTTCTGCTTGAGCTTCCGCGAGCGGCATACTTCCGCGAAGTGGCCCTTCTTCTTGCAGAAATTGCAAGCGGAGCATCGAACCGGGCATTCTGAACGTGGGTGAGGCGCGTGGCCACAGAATTCACATGTGGATGGCTCACGTGAGCGCTCTGCTTGTGGCTGCGACGAGGTAGGCTTAGCTCCGAAGCGACGACAAGAGGCGAACTTGCTGGTCTTCGCGGCGTCGAGGTTGAGCTCGCTGGAGTGCTCGGTGCGGTTCTGTGACAACTTCTTTGTCGGCGTCTTCGGACTGACATGCCTGTGTCCATGCCTCCTTGAGCGTCAGCTTCAGATGTCGGCACAGCTGGTCCGAGAGTCGCGAAGGCCGACGACGAACCGGTCGCGTACAAGCCTTTCTTCGACAGCAGCTGAAGGATAGTTGTAGCGCTTCACCATCCTGCACAGTTCGGCATAGTACATGTCGACGCTTTCATCAGGAAGCTGAACACGCCTGTGGAACCGCGACGACTCATAGAGCTCATTTGCCGGGTGCACAAAGTGCTCTGTGAAGCGGGCGGCAACTACTTGGTACGAGGCGAGTGACTGGGCGTCGAGCGAGAACGTCTCGAGGAGCGGACGTGCCTCCGGACCCATGCAGTACAGTAGCGAGCGTACCTGCACGTCTTCCGACCCTTTTGTCAGTCCCGAAACCGCCGCGAAGTCTTCGTAGCGGCTGAGCCATCTCGTCTGCGTTGCCAGGTTCGTGAAGTCGAACGGTGCCAGCGGCTGGAGGTTGATGCCGTACAGTTTCGGCGGCTCGCCAGTCTCGAGGGACATCGTGCTGCCGTTAGGTCGTGGTGAGGCCTAGGGCTGGGGGGGCATTATTCCTTCGCTCTTGACTCCGTGTCACGCGGTGTCATACCACTTCTGACACCATGTCGCGTGGTTAGTGCCGCAGGGGCACGGACAAGCAGAGACCGACGCGTACATGCTGCTTGCTCGGACGAAAAGTGAACCCCTCTTTTATGGGCACGAACATATAGACAATTTTCCACAGCTGGTTTGTTTAATCAAAACTAGATGGCGCCACCTCCGCACCGTGGCCGTCTCCTACCACGGCCGTCTCCATGCCGTGGCCTTTGGCAGAGCTGCTCAGTACGTCTCCATTCACGTCGCGTCTGTCTGCGCGCACGCGACCTCTGGACTCGTTCCCACAAATTAGGCGATACTACACGTTCGTGGCAAGTAATTTCATAAATTAACTTCATGCTTTAACAGCTAACAGAATTTATTGATCAGTCAATGATATGCCAGAAACAAGCAGCGACTTGCATTCACATGAATGCCAAAATATAAGAAGCTATTTGTGCTCCAAAACACGTTCATTTACATGGCAGATTTAACACAATAAAAATTTAGTCTTTCTTTTTTAGTTTATTTAGAACAATATTGAAATTGTCCACGGGGACACGACTAAAGGTAAACATTGCCTGACCGGGCCGTGCCACTCATACAGCAGTAGCAGCAGACAGACATTTAAAACCACAAAAGCATACATGGAAATCAATCACTACACTTGTTTTACACAGATGAAAGTAATGAGTAATTTGGGTGATCATTCTGGGCCGATTTCTGCGAGGCGGGACGAAAGCTAGGGGGCTCCCACATCGAATTAATCATTGTAGATACCGATGCATTCGAATTATCGGGAGTTTTCCCCCATAGAAATACATAGGGCTGTGTCGGGACCAGGGCGTCAGTTCAAATTAACAGAGTTCGAATTAACGAGCTTTTGCGGCATAAAGTCTGACACTTCGGTACTTAAACTGTCCCCTAAAAAACATAAAAAGGAATGACACGGAAGTGATGAAACGGAGTTGCTGTGCGCAATTCGAACTTGAGGTGAAATTTATGCAGTAACAACCATGTGCCTAGATTCAGGCACGCCTTAAACAACCCAGATGTTCAAAATTAATCCAGATGGCGTACGTTACATTTATGTTGTATAATTTCATGCAAAACCTTTTCTTTTTTTTTTTTTGCATTATCTTGAACGTTTGGGTGGCATTGTTGCAGATGGACGGAAGACAGCAGACATTATTTGTTTGGAAAAAAAACGTACTTGCCCCATAAAAGAACCGGCCACGGCAGTCCCATTTCAATGGAGGCGAAATGCTAGAGGCCTGTGTAGTGTGCCATGTCATCGCACGTTAAAGAACACCAGATGGTCGAAATTTCCGGAGCCCTCCACTACAGCATCTCTCATCATCACATAGTGATCTTAGGAAGTAAAACCCCAGATATTAGTTTTATATTATAAATTAACCGGATCTTTGTTGCATCACTGTCGTGCACGAAATCAATCTATTAAAGCTCTGTGCTGAATTGTTGCCTTTTTATACAGTTACAGGAGCAAGAACAAGTGCTCACGTGTTAAACATCTCCACAGTGCTAAAGCACTGTCAGCTATGTGGCTTTCCTGACTAAACTTATCAACCGGCCTACATTTCAGAGAAAACAAAAAAAAGGCAAATGCATATTTGTGCGAAAAGTGCTGCGTAACTCATTGCACAGGAATACAGGCTTTCTTTCTTTTTGTGTTTTTGCATCCACTGAGCAAGAAGAACATTTAAGTAGTTCAGTCACGCTAGAGCCGTGCGTAGGCGGAACACAAGCTAAACACTGTGGGGTCTCGCAGATGATCGCCGCTCTAAGAAAAAACGGACACAGTTCACGCAGTCGAGCAAACCAACAAACACGTGTACATTTATTCACTCGCTTTTACAACAACAATATCGTTAGCCGAATCAAATACGTCACTAGTGACATGCTAACACAACCTCATACAATATTCCAATACAACACTCAAGTGAACAACATCAACAAAGGTACCGCGAATGCAGCGTCGCCGACGGTTGACTCACCACGAGGGATCCACGGGAAACAACCCGCGGTTGCCATCCCCCCGCAGACTCCTCCACAGGAGACATCCGTCGGTGCCCGCTGTCAAAAGCCAAAGAGGCCCACTACTCTTTCCCGTGCACCCACCTAGCTTCACCGCTGGGCGGCACTGCTGGCGCTACTGCGCGAACCAGAACCCGTGCGAACACAGCGCCACTTCTCGCTCGGCGGCTGTTAAACCTCACCGCGGCTAATCCGCGAGATGCGCATGCGCCACCAGGCATAAACGACTTTACAGGAGGTGATAGCACCCCCCACAACACATACAATTAAAACCACAAAAAACGTACTCGGACCTGATTATAACAAAGTCACATCTGCCATGAAAATACTTTATATCCGAAAATTCATTATAAACGTATATTCCTAACACTGTGTCTATTACCAAGGCTATTCTTCACTTCATTATAACCGATAATTCGTTTTATCGAGGTTTGAGTTTGTGCGAGCATACCTTTGTGGCAGATTGCGCTTCTCTCTTTAGTAATAGTAACGGTGGATGGGCTTCGTGCATCGATTCAGCAATGAAGAGCGTAGATATTACCAGTAAGCTGCAGTCAGCGCATATTATTCGCCAACGATCGGCTCAAACCGCTCTCAACAAAGCACTGCTGTGTGCATTTGTATATGCATCGCCGACTGCCTATCCACACTACAGCGCCGATGGTGCTACCACCCAACACCCGATCTCCGGGCAAATGGCCACCGATACAGAAGCCAGGGAGGAAGAGCATGCTGCCTTTGTGAAAGGTTAAGAACCGCTTTTGTGTCGAACTGAAACTAAGCATCAAATGGGCTTTAGTGCATGCTTGTGGCAAAGTTGTTAGTCGGCACCTGTGGTATCATGACTAGAGACCGGATTTTAGGCAAATGCCTATTTTGTTCCTTGCGTTCCTATCGTGCCGCTTTGATAAATGAGCATGAATTAGAGGTTAAGAACAGCTTTTATAGTGTTTTTATGGTGCCCAAAAATGCCTATTTTTGGCTATCTTGCCTAAATGCCTATAAATGCCTATTTTCAAAATCGGCGCCTATGTGAATACTATTTAAACTCAAATTTCGTTTTAGAGTGCAGTTTGAGACTGTTATTCATGTCACAGGGCGACATTCACCTTCCCGAACTCTACGAAGTTCAACCAAGTCCTCTAGTTCAACCAACTACAGAAAAACAACCGCTAGCAGCAGTGAAATGGGACGTGGTGGCCACCATACACCACAGTGCTGACATGTCGCGAACGGTTGGAGGAGAGGAAAAGACGCTATTTCTACCGCCCTAAACGGGAGCCCTTCTCAGCATCTGCAGGAGAATGGGGAGTGAGAAGTAAAGATGGGAGAAGGAGGGGAAAGTGGCCGTACATGGCCGAGGACGCGGCGAGCGGCTTCTACAGACCAGTGTCCCAAATCAATTGAAAAACCGCCCTGAAGACCTGGGTGTGGTGGTGGGAAGGAAACAGAAGATGCCTCTGTGTAGCCGGGGGAAGGAGAAGAACGAATGTGAAACCGTGGAGAGCCGTCAAGGGAATGTAGAGTGTGGATCAAAAGAAAGAAAACTGTGATACGCACGTGGCTATTTTGTCTGTGATTTACTTCTTAAAGGGCGCCTCACCAAGTCACATAAGAAATTGTAGTTAGACAATGGAAGTTGTTGCGTGCCCAATGAAGCGTGTTGTACGACGATAATTTTTCAAATTGCTTCGTTAGGAGCCACGAAACCATGATGCGAGGAGGCAAGCTTGAAACCCTTGCCACTCACCCCGTGTAGCCATCGCAAGTCCAATGCCTCTCGGTATAGCAGCCAGAGGATCGAATGACACACGTCATGCGCACACAAGGTAGCGTGCGCATGACGTGCCCGAGCCTGCTCGTGCACGTACACCATCAATGTTGTGTTGTTTCGGCGTTCTCAGTAGTGTATTACCTGTTTCTGTGTGATGGATACCTCGGTGCATGTACTTTTGGAGAGGCTGGCACGGATCATGTATCTTTACCGCGATACACCGCGCCGCACCTCTGGAACTGCTGTCAGAAACGACGCTCCCAAAATACGCCAAGTTTTGTCTAGGCTGGCGCCCGCATGACGCGAGAACAGCGGGAAGACGAACAGATGCGAAACGGAGGCCATTTAGTGTATAGCATCTCGCTGCGATTTGATATGAAAAATAAATATAAAAATGCGCTCACATTCCGTTTCTGTGTTTTATTATTTCTCTCAGCTTTCATTCATCTGCCCAACAGCATATGCCACAAAACAACACTTGTCGACTCGAACAATTCTTGCAATGTCACGTACTATAGATGGTGAGCAACGTCAGTGCACCAATGTATGCGTAAAGGAGCGACGTAAGAGCAGGACCATTCCTTGTACGTCACCCCCCTTCATGTTGGGGCGCGCACCTACGAGAATAAGGGCAGGCGGCGTTCAGTTTGAAATTTCACCTCTTTCCGCGACGCGTTGCGTTGTAAATCTTGGCACACGTAATTGTGAGCGCCCAGTGAATGCACTACACTTGTCAGCTCGAAATGTTCAAACCTGGTGAGGGGCCCTTTAGGGTGTTCACCGACAGGAGAGAAATTGACCCTACGCGATTACACCCGGCTAATACGAGGAATCCCTCCCTTCTAGTATTTTAGCGGTCTGGCTATCTGCTTCTCTGCTGCCCTGCTCAACCCCAACGAAAAGAAAGAGGCCTAGGAGTGTGTTGATTCGACGGTGGACACTTGACTCACCATGCTGGAGAATAAAAGGAGAGGCCGTGTTTTGCAAACCGTGCGGAAAATGCATGGCTATGTTCAACCGTTGGCGCCTTTGTGTTATAAACAATAACATTTTTTGCTTCCTGTCGTAGATACAGGTCATGCACGTCTTTATTTGAAATTATTCGAGTTTATGTAAAAATTTATTCTGCCTATATTTACGATTTTGGAGGCCTAAAACGGTGTTTTACCAGCCTACTTTGGAGGCCTTAAACGAGCTTTTTTTAGCGGCTAACACTCCGGCCTCTAATTATGACTTCTTTTTTGTGTCAGTGTTCCACACACTTGTCTTTTAGAAAGATATTGTTGCTGCAAGGTGCAATGTGACCACAGTGTAACTTCATTCATTGTAGGTTTGCAACAAAACAGGCCGCGATTGACACAACAAGAATGCGGAAATCGACATTCCTGTTTAGTACACAAAGCCCTATGAAGCACAACGCAAGTGGTTTTTTTGCAAGGATAAGAAGCAACCGAACATGTTTAGAGCTGCATGCATCCGCAACCTTTCTTATATTTAAGAGGGAACATTTTTGGGCAAGTTGGTGGTTCATTATGTGACACCAGAGCAAAACAAGGAACAAGGACCAAGGAAGAACTACAAACGAGGAGGCAAATACAAGAGAGTCATATGCACATACATGCCTCATTCAGTGTTGTACCTAGATAACATTTCACATGAGCATAAGTTTGTCTGCTGCACTGTCTAGGGCACCATTTTAATATCTATATGTCACTTCTCATTGAACGAATCTGTGGCTGTCCCACAGTGCATTTTCGAAGGCCATCGAGCCACATTGGGATAAAAATTTTTGACATTTCACTTTGTTCTACAGCTTGCATAAATGGGCCAATCGCAATCGAAACTACGGTCATGATCGAACACGATTGCGATAGGATATGCACCGTGAGCGAGCCAGCCACATTACTTTGCACATTAAAATGCACTAGCATGCTGCAAAGTGTGGCTTACCATGGTATTAATGGCAATGTTATGTTTCACTGAAAATACCAGTGCCCAGCATTTACAGCTTCATTGACAAGCAGTATGACATCTCGCAGCTGCTGTTAGAAGGTAAATCAGTGTTTCAAGCTGGCCATGTTCTCACCTGTAGCGTAAAGCAACATAAAAAAGAAGCGACACTGACTGGGCTCATTCTACAGCAAGGAACCCCATGAGCAGGAAATAATAAAGGAAATACAGGTGACAGAGACATCATTCTCTTGAAAAGCAGGGTAAGGGCCAAAGTGGAAGCTGACGCTTGGCTTCTTCATGTACGTAGTGCACTGTGGCATGGAGCAATAAAGTATACCATGCCACTGATGATAAGTTGGCTGCACTCTTCTAGATTGTGTAGTCTGTAAGTGCCAGCACACATGTAGTGAGAGCGAAGCAATGCTGTTCAAAGGGGTAAATGCCAGGAAATCGTGATTAGAAGCAACGTATTCAACCGTCCACTTAATTTTGCTGGAGCAAGGCAAAATCACGTGATACAACCCTGAACGTCACAGTGACTGCAGCGCCCATATCTCCAGTAAAGTGCTTCGCACCCAACACTATACATGGCTAGGCTATGATTCACTCTTCCCCCCCCTCTTCGCCCTCAAACTTCCCCTCCTCAACCTCACTTCCCTTTCCCACCCCTTGCTACACTATACAAGGCTATGGTTTACCCTTCCCTCCTCAACCTCACTTCCCTTTCCCACCCCTTGCTACACTATAGAAGGCCATGGTTTACTCTTCCCTTCATCCTCAATTCCCTTTCCCAGCCCTTGCTACACTATACAAGGCTATGGTTTACTCTTCCCTCCTCAACCTCACTTCCCTTTCCCACCCCTTGCTACACTATACAAGGCTATGGTTTACTCTTCCCTCCTCAACCTCACTTCCCTTTCCCACCCCCTTGCTACACTATACAAGGCTATGGTTTACTCTCGGCAACGAAAACCGAGGCCCTCGTTGTCCACCCTCCTGCTGCAGCCCGCCGCCACATCCCGTGCCTTCAGCTCGACGGTGTGCCGATCTCTTGGCAAAAGAGTGTCCGATACCTCGCGGTGCGGCGCATTAGGCAGGATGCTAGCCGTGTTGAGTCTTGTGTCCGTCGACTCCTCACCCGCGGCAACAGATGCCCTCCCGCTTTCGCGTGCACCATATACGAGGCAATGGGCCTCTCCGTAGTGCACTACGCTCTCCCTCTCTGCACCCTTCAGGCCCCACAGTGGCGAGCGATCGACCGGGATAATCGGCGAGTGATCCGAATGTGCCACGGCATCCCTCGTCATACTCGTGTGGCCGAGACTTTCGCAGAAACTCGTGCGTGGCCTGCGTCGCTTACAGCGGATTTGCGCGCCCTGGGTCATATGGAGCGCCTCCATCGCGCACCCGGTGCCGGTCCTCTACTCGCCCGACTTTGTGCTGTCCCAAACACTCAAGTCGGTCGAATCATCGACCTATACGGCGAGGATGCACGAGGACCTAGCTGGCAGAACACAAGTCTTCTCTGATGGTTCTGAGCTACGAGACCGTTCAGCTGTGCCCACCTGCATTGCCCCTGAGCTCGACAAAGCCCTGCAGTGCCGCCTCAGTTTCTGTGCCTCCTCGACTACCGCGGAACTCGTGGGATTGCAGCTGGCTGCAGACCTCCTTCGTGAGTCACCTACCATCAAGAGCGCTGCAATTTACTGCGATTCTAGGTCAGCTCTGCGACAGCTCATGAAGGGGGAACGTGGCCCCCCCACTTTCACAGCCTGTTGCGCACAGCCTGCGGTCGGTTCCGGAGCACGGCTGCGATGTTCTGCAATGGCTTCCCTCCCATGTTGGCATCGCGGGAAATGAGGCTGCCGACGATCTGGCTAAGCAGGCGCATTCTCCCGCGACCCCATTGACACCATACGCCAACTCCTTCGATTCCGCGCGCTGTAATTTTCGCCGAGAATTGCAGCGCGACCACCCAGACGAGCGGGTCGCCGATGGATGCCCCCCCCCACCTCTACTCCCCATGACTGATTTCTCCCGCCGAGAGCACGCCCTCCTCTTTTCCCTGCGGACGGGCTCGGCATGGACGGGGGAACGAAAACAGCGGCTGCGGGGAGCTCCTTGGTCAACTTGCGTCGACTGCGGCGCAGTTGAAACACTTTTTCACCTGCTATGCGAGTGCCCCACTTCTGACTGCGCAAGGAAGCAGCTCGCAACCCGCTACCGTCTTCTCGGCCTGTCCTGCAAGACCCTCGAGGACATCCTCTTCCCCACCGGCTGCAGCGATCGTCGCAGTAATGCCCTTGCCGCCCTTCTCTCCTTCATCGATGCTGCCGGCCTCGGCGAGCGGCTCTAAAACCAACACGCACGTAGCCTAGCGCGCCCCTCGCCCTTCCTCCCCGCAAGCCCTACTTTTCTGTCTTTCCTTCTCTCTTTATCCTTTTGATCCCCTTTCCCCGTGTGTGTACCGGCTGAGGTGTCCTCTTCGAGAGACAGTTATCGTGCACACCGAACCCCCCCTTCCTATTTCTCAACAGAATCACTTATATTTACTCTTCCCTCCTCCACCTCACTTCCCTTTCCCACCCCTTGCTACACTATACAAGGCTATGGTTTACGCTTCCCTCCTCAACCTCACTTCCCTTTCCCACCACTTGCTACACTATACAAGGCTATGGTTTACCCTTCCCTCCTCAACCTCACTTCCCTTTCCCACCCCTTGCTACACTATACAAGGCTATGGTTTACTCTTCCCTCCTCAACCTCACTGCCCTTTCCCACCCCTTGCTACACTATACAAGGCTATGGTTAACGCTTCCCTCCTCAACCTCACTTCCCTTTCCCACCCCTTGCTACACTATACAAGGCTATGGTTTACTCTTCCCTCCTCAACCTCACTTCCCTTTCCCACCCCTTGCTACACTATAGACCTAGTCCACCTATAGACCTATTCCATTTCGCCCCCCATCGAAATGCGGCCGCCGTGGCCAGGAATCTATACCGTGCCCTCGAGTATATAGCAGCGCGGCACCATACGTGCTATGGTTTGCTTGATCATCGTCCACTTGCATACATACCGCGGACGGGGAATACATACCACGCCAGAAAAAAATTGACGCAGCTACCCCTTGCCTCTATTTTTCTTACTGCAGAAGTGGGCAGCATGGTATCGACACAGCACGTACTCATCAACGGAGGCGTGTCAGCCTGCACAAGCTTAACACAAATCCCAGCAAGCATCCAGAAAATGTTGACTAGGTAATTGCCATCACGGCACAGCACTGTCTCTTCGACGCCATAAGCATATATAGGCGCAGCCCGCTTTGCTGTGCTTCTCTCCGTTTTACAGTGATATCCTGTGAGAGTAACCTTCGGACAAAGTAATTTTTTTTCTAAACCACAGTGCAATATTACTGGCGCAATGGCTGCTCGAGCTGTTCGTGCTCAAATCGAGCACAGGGAACAGCGCACGCGTGTGCTCTCACCGCGGTACACTGTGGCCGGTCGTCTGGGCGCGAGCGGCTGAGTTGTGTCGCGACTCACCGCCAGGTGCCCTTGTTCGGCGCGCCACCTATCCAGCGCTGGTCTCCCATACATGGCTGTGCTATGCTTCACCCTCTTCCCCCTCCTGACCCTTTCCCACCCCTCGCTATACTATACTATGCTCCTTTCTTGGCTTTGCGTGCCTTGGCATAAGTAAGCTGGGCTCCCCCCTCTTCTAATGTGGCTCCTCCTCACTCAACCAGTTAATGCTGGACAACAACGGAGTTTTGACAAGCAATATAGGTTCGCGTGTTTATCTTATCCCTTTCCTGCCCGAGAAAAATCTAATAGAAAAATTGCAAACTTTTTGAAAAATTATTAATGTTTGCTCTATTGTAATTAAGTTTTCAAAGGTTCCACTGGAAGATTCGGAGTATGCGACCTCGAAAACAGACCCGCACATATGTGCGGGCTGGGCTTTTATTCATGTGATTCACTGCAGTGAGGAATACACTCATAACGGCTAAGACAAAGCAAAAAATGCGTGTTCAGCGCTGCGAATGCAACATTTTAAAGTATTGTGTGTCACTTGTGAGGCACAGGTATAAGCTGCACTTCATACAATGCGTCCTTGAATAAGAAGCTACACTTGGCGGCTGCAGTGATGTGCAGATGTCAAGCTGTATACTGATCGCCAGTGGTACGTACAGCTGAGTGTGATCACTTGGCTATGCCGGGTGCCTTTTACACTCCAAGAATGTTGTCTAAGGATTGATCGTGTTACACATTTTTCTTTCCGTTTTCAATTCTTGGGCGCCTGGTGGCGAGCAATGTTCCTCAGAGATGGGATGCAGCGTATGATCAGGTCCATACCTAAAGCTGCTCGATCTTTTGCAAAGTTCCTTGCAAATTTTTCTACGTCTACAACTAGGGCACACTGCCGTTTTCTCAGTAGAAACTTCAAAGATCGTTGCATTATATTAGTGCGAGAAAATCGGCAAAGGAGTCTTGACATCAACAAGAACGTCGGCTGTCTCACCACTTCCAAACAGGTGAGGCTTTGCAACCGACCATGTCTTCTTCCAAAAGACATCAATTTGAGCGAAACTGGCAGGATAGGGTGAGTGGTCACCTGACCCAGTTATTACGGAGGCGACTGCTCAAAAACTCACCGTCCATACTTCAGTTTTCATCACTAATTTGGCTCGAACCACAGATATGCACCTCTGTCAATTCGTCAACGTGGTCCTACGCAATTCTGACGCAAGACATACAGAGGCTCAATATCTCTTCTATCTCTTCTTCATTCTCTGATTTGAAAATCTCGGCATGTGAAAAAAAATTCAGTGCCCACAGAAGTTTGTTCTCCAAGTTAGATCATTTTAGCAATTTTAACCCTCCCTGTTATTTATTATCCTTACAATTTCAGTGGTGATACTGAAAATCTATATGGCAATGTAAAGTCTAATTCTTTTATATATAATACATGTTGTCACAGCACATTCACAAAATTATTAATTTCTGCGTAAATTGTGATCAAAATTCATGCACATCACTTCGCATCGCTAACTTCAGATATAAGAAAACATCAGGAAACACTAACCAAAGAAGTGCCAATCAGATGCCAAGAAATCTATTCGCAATAAAAGAACAGAATGCGCAGGCGCAAACGCGCGCGAACGAGCCAACCTGCGTTGCTCCGCCATGCATTTGACGAGGACTAAAGCCCAGCCCGCACAAACGTGCAGGTGACTTTTTCACGCGTGAGTACTCGGCGCGCGTGGTAAGAACGCGTAAATTTTTTAGCGGAGCATGTTCTTCTAAGTGTTAATATTGCTTTCATATGCATGCAATCCTAAAAAAAAATCTATAACAAGAAGAAGCGTTGATCTACACATCTGAGGTAGCTGCTGTCGGCGCCCGTGCTCAGACGGCATTTTTCGTAGGAAGACTGCTCGCCCTCTGGTGCCGAAATTAATGAACTACTGAAACAGGTATATTCCCTTAAACATTGACTTCAGCAGTGCAGAGCTAGGAAACTGAAACAGATGCCTTTCGGTGGCCTTCTTTATTGACCCACACGTTTGTGCGGGTCAGGCCGTAAAGGGTTATGGCGTATTCGGTCGGTCATTCCGGTCCTCTGACTGAGAGTCGCCAGATGCCGAGGCAGCTCACCATCAGAGCGCAAGAGGCAGCGTACCAACCGAATACAATCAACTGCCGATTTTTCGGACTCCCTAGGGGCCGCAAAATTGTCCGAAAAATCGGGCAGTCTGAAAAAACGAATTCATGCTTTTTTAATTTTGCTCGAGTGGTCAAATCGCCCCCTATGTCCGAAATAGCTTCAATGGCTCCCAGTACACTTATCAGGCATCTTGGTGAGCGCCCAGGTTCTTGTGAATACATTCGGTACGTGCCGCGAACCCCGCTTAACTATTGTGATGAGCGCCGCTGATACCAGCAAAGCGCGCGTTAAGTTACGGCTCTCTCGCATGGGGCGTTTGGGAACGATGACGCGAAACACAAAGGCTGTGGCGGAAAAGTGGATCGTCCGACTTTCCCCGATTCGTGTGCGCACGTAAACGATGCGCTACTGAACGAAAATCACCGCCGTGTGCAGCCGATCATTCCTAGTTGTGTGCAGCATGTCGCCAACTGCGCAGACTCTGTCACTGCCGGGCATAGGTCGGCACTTTAAGGGAGTACTCACTCAAACTCACTCACCACAATTTTTTCAGCCTTCGCACTCACTCACGTTCACACTCACGTCCACTTACACTCATGAGTACTCACTCACGTTCACACTCACCTCCACTCACACTCATGAGTACTCACTCACGTTCACACTCACCTCCACTCACACTCAAGAGTACTCACTCATACTCAGCTCACCACGTTCAAATGAGTGTGAGTTGAGTGCACTCATGAGTGAGTGTGCCGAGCTCCATAGGTCGGCACTTTAAGGGAGTACTCACTCAAACTCACTCCCCACAATTTTTTCAGCCTTCGCACTCACTCACGTTCACACTCACGTCGCTTCACACTCATGAGTACTCACGTTCACACTCACGACCACTCACACTCATGAGTGCTCACTCACGTTCACACTCACGTCCACTCACACGCATGAGTACTCACTCATACTCAACTCACCACGTTCAAATGAGTGTGAGTTGAGTGCACTCATGCGTGAGTGTGCCGAGCTACGCTGCCGGGGCGCTTGCCAGCTGTAGTGTACGCACGCGTTTGCCGTGAAGGTGTTCGTTATGCCCACTCAGTTCCTGACCACACACGAGTGCGGCGATGCGGCTTTCGTTCCTAAAAGCAACGCGTATGTGCGGAGCACTTAGCGGCAGGGTTGCCGTTGGGTAGACTTGAAAAGGAGCCAGAATTCAAGCTAAAAGTAACCAAAGTAGCCATGTAATTTAACTTTATCGCCAAGTTTGTAGCCAAATACAAGAAAACGGTATTATGACTAGAATTTTTACAAAATAATTATGAATTTGGGTATGCAAAAACAAAGGTATAAGACAATATTTCTTTCCATCTTGCTGTTCAAGCCCCAGGGGAGTTGCGGAAAAGGGTTAATTAATTTATTTATTTATTTATGTATTTATTTAACGCAAGGCCGAAAAGAGCATTGCTGAGGAGTGTGCATAAAACACTAAGAAAAAAAGTGAACAGGATTTAATGGGTAAAAAACAACAATGAACAGACTTCCAACAGAATAGTAAGCTTCGGTTTTACAAAATAGAATGACCTCAGAGCGACAATCAAAGGGTTCAAGCATAGTGCCAAAATAAGTCAGTCGTGGAGGACGCTTCGTTGGTATATTCTATGAAATAACGTCAAGCGGCAAAAATTTCGATGCGCTGCTAGAGAGGGAGCAGAAAGGCGGCATTTCGTAGCTCTTATGTTAGGAGTTCGGCGGTAGTCAGAAAGAAGTTCGCATTCTTCCTGTTAATAATACATTATATATATGAGCATATATACTCATAGCAATAAAGTCACAGGTTATAAAATGCAATGCTTTTCAAGGCGTAAATAGGCAGAATGTTAGTGTTTGGGGAGACGAAAAACCTTGCTTTTTCTGATATTTAGTTCCATAAATCATATTTTGTACCCGGTTGCGCAGCAACTAGGTCGTATTAGTTAAGTTGAGTGCGTCTGTATCTATTTATGCAGGATAGTTCTTCCCAGAGACAGGGTAATTTTGGAGCATTCCCGCCAACAACTCAGTGGGAACGTTAAACGTTTAAGCAGTTTTTTCTTGAAGCCGCAGACCTAGATTGATTACTAGATTTACCATAATAACAGACCAGCTTCATCTTGGTGCTGATATTTGATTTGCGGGGTGCTGCTTTGGTGCGCATGAGCCTGTTGCTGGAGCCAATGCATGCGCGCTCATTAGGTTACGGGACTGAAAACTGGAAAACAGTGGCTGATCTTTAGGCTTTCCTGTTTTTTTACCTGCAAATAATAAGAAAATTGGCTACTAAAGGCACCTAAACAGAAGTTCAATGTAGCCAAAAAGTAGCCATGGCGCCAACATCAAATTTTCGTAGCCATACAGAGTCCTAAAGTAGCCAATTTGGCGCAAAGTAGCCACCAACGGCAACACTGCTTAGCGGTCTCGCACAAAGAGGCAACACGAACGGCGGCGCGGTGCGTTCGAGTTATCGCCCAATAAAAGCGTGCAGTATGCTTACAACTGCGCTGGACCTCATGCATTACCGAGCAGTTAGCTGAACATGCTTATCATAAAGAATTGTCAGCGATTAAGTCGTACTGGCGAGTTTGCCACCTGCCGCCATCACGCTTCCATGCATTCCCAGTGCTGATCCGTAAAGACATCGCCGCACTGCGCCGTGATAGTAACCCCTCCGTATTATTGCGATAGCAATTATATGGACACTCTCGGCTGATTTTTGCCGTCAAGTAAAAGCCACGAAGAAAAATACCCGCTGGTTTGTCGCCCCCGCTCCCGACAAACGCCGCTGAAGCGGACATCAAACGATGGTATATTCTATGAAATAACGTCAAGCGGCGAAAATTTCGATGCGCTGCTAGAGAGGGAGCGGAAAGGCGGCATTTCGTAGCTCTTATGTTAGGAGTTCGGCGGTAGTCAGAAAGAAGTTCGCATTCTTCCTGTTAATAATACATTATATATATGAGCATATATATTCATAGCAATAAAGCGGTCTCGCACAAAGAGGCAACACGAACGGCAGCGCGGGTGCATTCGGGTTGTCGCCCAATAAAAGCGTGCAGTATGCTTACAACTGCGCTGGACCTCATGCACTACCGAGCAGTTAGCTGAAGATGCTTATCATAAAGAATTGTCAGCAATTAAGTCGTACTGGCGAGTTTGCCACCTGCCTCCATCACGCTTCCATGCATTCCCAGTGCTGATCCGTAAAGACATAGCCGCACTGCGCCGTGATAGTAACCCCTGCGTATTATTGCGATAGCAATTATATGGACCCTCTCGGCTGATTTTTGCCGTCAAGTAAAAGCCACAAAGAAAAATACCCGCGGGTTTGTCGCCCCTGCTCCCGACAAACGCCGCTGAAGCGGACATCAAACGAGCCGGCCCATCTCCGTCGCTCCGAGGCGTATGCGATAAGATCCCCCCGCCTGTTCGACCAGCCGGGGAATGCTCAAGAAGAGGAAACGTCCCGCGCGTCTTTAACAAGCGCGGAAAGACGCGAGGGGGGGGGGGTGTCCCTCATGCAGCCACTGCGACCTTTGGTTTTACGAGCGCGGTGACGCCTTGACGCGTGCCCCCGTTTTGGCATCTGACACTGGTGTCCACCACTCCCAAGAGCAGTCGCACCTAGTAGACTCCGGGGCCTCTGGCTCCAATGGGTCAAAAACGCGAACCCCAACGGCGAAGCGACTTTCGAGTCGACCGCCTCGGGTGAGGACGCATACCTGGTAGACCCTTTCGCCTCCGACGGTATAGTCTTCAGCATAGAGGACCTACTCAAGGCACAGCAGGAAGATCCGTTTTGTCAGCAAATCGTTGACGGGCTCAATGAGCTGAGCTCCCAAGAGGAGCGTGGCGGTCAACCTGCCGGGCGCAAACGGACAGCTGGTATTGCTGTCGGCGCCGAGTGCCGGACGCAGACTGGTATTGCTGCGGGCACGTTGTACTCGTATCTGCTTGATGCTGATGGTGTTCTCCTGCGCTATGTCCCATCTGAAGAAGCTCCCCAGGAGTCTTTCAAGGTGGTGATACCCCGCAGTCTAAGGAAAGCCACCCTCGGCTATTTCCACAACTCGCGGTTGGCCGGACACGCGAGTGGCCTTAAGACTTTTCAAAAGTTGTGCCGCTCTGCTACCTGGCCTGGCATGAAGCGTGATGCCCTTCACTACGCCCGCTCATGCCGCGTGTGCCAATGCGTGAAGCCTCGTGGGGGCAAGCCTCCCGGGCTCATGCAGCCGATCAACAGCCAAGAACCCTGGCGAGTCGCGGCCTGTGACATTATGGGACCCTTCCCAAGAAGCCGGAGAGGCCATGTTTTTCTCCTGGCAGTCACAGATCACTTCACGAAGTGGGTCGAGTTGTTTCCCCTTCGGAAGTTAACGGCACGCGCAATCTGGGACAAGTTGACCGAGATCTTTACCCGCTTTGGCTTTCCGGCGGAGTTGATCACGGACAATGCATCCTATTTCATGGCCAAGGTGTTTGTGGATGCGTGTGCTGCCTTTGGCATCAAGCACCGCGAAACAACCACGTATCACCCACAGGCCCACCCGATTGAGCGGATAAACCGGAACCTCAAGCCCTTGCTGACAGCCTTTGCGCAGCATCACAGGGATTGGGATGCCAGTCTCAACGAGATTGGCTTCTCCTTGCGGTACACGGTGAACCGTTCGACAGGGTACACGCCCGCTTTCCTTAACTTCGGGAGAGAGCTGCCTAACCCCATGGACCGCGTTCTACGGGGCGGCAGTGAGGCATGCGCCACGAAAGCCGGCCCGTCTGGCTACGCGGCGGAACTGCGCTCACAGATGGACGCAGCCCTCGACTTGGCGCGTTCCAACTTGGCAAAAGCGCGAGCTGGACAGAAGGCTCAATACGACCGGTCGCATCGGGCGTGCACTACGATGTCGGCGATCTCGTCCTCAGACGCAACCACGTCTTGAGTGACGCCGCCAAAGGCATCTCGGCCTCCCTGTCGGCTAAGTGGTTGGGCCCATACTGAGTGCAGATCAAAGTGTCGCCTCTGGTGTACAAGCTGGCTGACTCCCAAGGGAGACAAGTCGGCAGTCCAGTTGATGTGTCCGACCTCAAACCTTTCGTTGCCCGCAGCAACGACTTGGGAGGGGGGAGGCGGCCACCGAACTGCAGGAAAACCGTGAGAAGGCTGGCCCCAAGCCACGCCACCGGTACAACCTGCGGAAACGCACTTAAGCGACCGTTCTCCACTAGCAGGTAGCTGGACTTTATTCCATGCCACGTTACTGAAAGGAGAATAAGTGCTAAGGTGCGCAGACACACGTCTGAAAGTGGTAGAAGGCCCTTGTAGCGATTGACAGAGACGAGAGACGTCGTGAAGGCGGCCAACGTGGCCGTGCCGCTGTCTCGCCACTTTATTGAGCGAAGGCCAAACGGAGCAGCGGCAACTGCCGGCGTCCAGTTGCCAGGCGCGTGAACCCGTTCTAACTGTCTCGCGGCTCGAGCTCAGCATGAGCTGCACGAGAGGCGCGGCGCGGTGGCTAGTCAAAATGATGATGATGGTGGCGCTACATATTACTCCCCCCCGCAGAAATGAACCCGTAATGAAAAACAATGAGAGCGTATTACAGAAGTGTTCATGAAACGAGCCAAGAGGGTCCATGGACAGTCGTAGTCGTCAACGTGCACGGATCATCATTCAGGAACCAGTAAGTCTCTGGTGGGCGGCTCTGAGTGTTGCGCAGCGGGCGAGGGCGGCGACAAAGGTTCACTTTTGGAAGGAGTAAGCAAAAACGATAACGTGTAAATTGGGAGTGGGCTGAAAAATTGCGCAGTGCAGCACAACTAAGTTCGCACACACACAATCTGTTGTGATGCTGGCGGTTCTTGGGCACACTCGGGCGAAGGTGTCTGAAAAACCGGGTGCAGCGTAAACGTAGCATGTCTAGGCCAGTGGGTTTAGCCGTACGTCGGTGTGACCGTCGCCGGGGTGGGCGGCGGGCGACGCAGGCGGTGTGGCGATGGTACCGGTAACGTCGTTTGCGGCAGCACTTTAGCAGCTGCGGCTGCTGCACGGTCTGCCGTGCAGAGCGCAGAAGAGTCGCAAGTCGTGCGCTGTGTACAGACGTGATGCGACGTGGCTTAACGTGATGACGAGCCGACTCGGAGGACACCGACAGATGGCTTTGTCCGGCCTTTGACGACGTGTGATGCGTCGGCGTGCGCCGATCACTCGACAAGGTGTTCGAGTCCCAGCAGGTGTTGTGCGACGCGACATCCAGCGGTGGGCCTGTGGCGTCACAGTTGTCACGGGCCATAGATGGCATTGAAATTGTGGAGCACATGGCCTCTGTAACGGTCCTGTCATTCGCCTGGAGGCCCAGTTGATTGGAAGGGCGCACGTTAGGGATGACGGGAAACGCACTGGACCCGGAAGGAAGGGAAGGTGCGTTAGCTGTAGTTGCAGAGCAACGTTGGTCAGTAGGTACAGGAGAGCGCGTATGCGGAGCGGCCGGCGGGTTGTCTGCCTGCGTATCCGGTGGGGCGGAGGTGGTCTGCTCTCCCTGCGTCGAGCCAGGCGGGTGGTCCTCGGGATTTTCCGCCATCGTCGCAGCATTATGCACGGTCGGCCGTAGCTCGTGATGGGCCCGAACCTCTGCTGCAGTAGACTTCGAGGACAATGTTGGTCGCAGGTGGCAAAATGCGCAGAGCGACGAGTCGGATGAAGAGTCGGGTTGGTTGGACATCATCGATGGCGATGCCTCCGCGACTGGGGGGGGCTAATAGCGGGCGCGACGATGTCCGTGTCTGTGGCAGACTCCAGCGCGTGCAGCGAGGTTGCCGTCTTGGAGTCTGACGTCTCAGAGGTGTCACGGGCTGTCGAGGTTGGGGAAGACGGGCGAGTGGCCGGCATGCGTGACGGACCCTCGTACCTTCGGAGACCCTCGGGAAGGTCCTCGGGAAGGTCGGTCAACGCAGGGGCGTCTTCTACCTGGTCGTCGTGGTCGGGCGCAGGAATGGGTGCGCCTGTGTCCGGACCCGAGGTAGAAGGAGTCGTAGCCGGGGAAGAAAAGTCGTAGTAAAGGGAGAGCTGTGGGCTGCCTTTTGGAGCTCAAGTCGACGGAGGGGAAACCCGGAACTCGCGGCTCATCGGAAGCGGGCAGTAGATTTCCCCGTAGGAGGCCCAGCACCGCTGTGCAGAGGTCGTCGTATGGCTGCTGGCTGGATGTCGACGCGGCCGCGAGATGGCGGAGCTCAACCGGGAGGGCGTGTAGCAGGACGGCGTGCATTTCCGGTTGTGCGGTGACGCCATCCACCATGAGAATGGCATCCAGCTGCTTAAACCACACTCGGGGGTAGACCGGGTTGAACGGCGGCACTTGCGGGTAGGGACGTCGAAACATGGCAGTGGCCGCTCGTCGAAAGCCATGTTGTCCGGGTCACCACTGTAGCGATGGACAGAGACGAGAGACGTCGTCGTGAAGGCGGCCAACGTGGCCGTGCCGCCGTCTCGCCACTTTATTGAGCGAAGGCCAAACGGAGCGGCGGCAACTGCCGGCGTCCAGTTGCCAGGCGCGTGAACCCGTTCTAACTGTCTCGCGGCTCGAGCTCAGCATGAGCTGCACGAGAAGTGCGGCGCGGTGGCTAGTCAAAATGATGATGATGGTGGCGCTACACCCTCTTGGTCGAAAATACCCACTGGTGTGTTGTTCAAGCCTTACCCTGGCAAGCGCCCCTTTGTTGGGCAGCACTGTCAGACAGGCACCTTTTTGGCAAGCCGGCTATGCCGGGGGCACTCCTGTCCAACCCCCTGCGTCACCCTGTCGTCTCCCTGTGCCTGGCTCTTCTGTGCCGCCAGCCTGTTCCTGACCAGTTGGCCTGCTGTCTCCTGGTCTGCCCTGCTGTGGCCTGGTTCCTGCCTTCTGCCCTCCAGACACCACCTGCCTGCCTACCCCACCTGTCGGCCTCGGCAGCCGCGTTCGGCAGCTGGTCTGCCCACTCAAGCTTTGGCCCAGGCGTGGTCTCTGCGGCTCCCGTCTCCTGGCTGCCCACCATTCCTGGCAGCTGTTCTTGCTCGCTCGCTTTGGTAGATGCTCAGAGGCCTAGATGAGAGGTAGATGCGCTGCTTCAGCAGGCGGCTTCGCGTACGTGCGCTCGGCTGCTGCCCTTTGTGTGATAGCCGTAGCGCCTGCCGGCAAGCGTTCACTCTGTCTGTTTTGCGGAGTTACCCTAACGGCCCGCAATCCCGTGATTGTCGCACTGTGCTGTATCTTGGGTTAATAAACCCGTGTTTGTTGACGACCTGCCTCGAGTGCCATCTCTGCGCCGTGTCGGTGAGTCGACGAACCCGGCCGTAGCGTCTTTGTGCGCGACGGCAGTGGAGAATGTCGCGTCCCTTCCCGGTCACTTCGTAGGGTAAGCTTGTGTAGCAAACCTATTTCCACATTCCATTTTTTTCATTTCCTCGCATACTTCCTATTTTACCGATAGAAGAGCCACACCTGGTGTGTACATGTGTGTACCTCCTTTAGATGAAGAGTGCGTATGTACTATATGCAGTGTTTTTCGTCCTCCCATGCACTATCATCTGTCTTGATAATGTGTATGTACTGCTGCCATTAGAACTTTTCGATAAACATGTAGGAGGCCAGTTTATTTGTTGCTGATAACCTCTGTCCCTAAGCACGCAGAGAGTTTTTGTTGTCCTCAGAAGTCACCACCCATGAAGGCGATGAGGACATAGTGGAAATTTTGAATGACCCCGTACAGACTTTTACCAGCAGCTGTGCACTGTCAGTTATGTGCATCTTAGACTTCATCACCATCATTTATTAAGCCCTTAAAGGCCTTATACAAGGCATTACATAAGGGGGGGGAGGAGCAAATAAATATCATAAGGACATGTCATGACACAAATTCAGTGCTTAAAGAATAACAGTGAAGGAAATCTACATTGCACAGCGTTGAACATAAAGATAAAGCAAATGATGAACTTGTGTAAGAACTAATACACGCAGTTGGTTGCAAGGTGCAAACACAAATGAATATCGGAAGGTTAAAGAAAAATAAATAAATAAAAAAATCTTTATTCAAAAGAAAAAGCTTTGTTGAAGAACTGGTATGTGCGAGGGTCAGTTAAAGGAGAAGGCAGCAACACTCTGAATTTGACTGGATCGCCCTCTTGCACAACATATTCAGGAAGACTGTTCCAATGTTCAATGGCTGATGGCAAGAAGGATTTCTTAAATGCGTGAGTTGGGCCATGAAGACGTACGCTTTTAGAGTTGAACAGTCGACGGGAGGTGCGAGTTGGAGGAATGAGCAGAGTGCCATGCAGGTGAGAAAAGTTGTGATATAGTTTGTGAAGCAGGCTGATCTGTGCTGTTTTTCTGCGAACAGCTAGAGGGGTTAGCTCAAGTGACGATTTGATATGAGTGACGCTTGCATGTTTACTGTACTGAGATGATATGAACCGGGCTGCACGATTTTGCACTGCCTCAAGGGAGCTGATGAGATAATCCTTATGGGGACTCCAAATGGCGAAAGCAAATTGTAGCTAAGATCTGACGAACGTTTCGAACGCAAGTTTCCTGACAGCGAGAAAGGAGGCCGCAGAGATCTTTTTAAGAATCGAAGTGTCCTGGAGGAGTCTGCTGCGAGTTTGACAATGTGGTCTGACCAGGTTAAGCTGCTGTTATGAGGACACCCGGTAGCAGTAGGAATCCGCTTGAGATATCTCAGCGGAGTTTAATGAATACTGAAAAACAAGGTTGGTTTTTTGGGAGAGATGACCATGGGTTTGCATTTTGAAACATTTGGTTCAATGAGCCAGCGTGAGCACCGTGCCTCGATGACTTGATATATAAGTTGACTATAAAGGCTAACTGCACGTTTGAAATCCAGCTTGGAAACCATTTTTTAAAGTTTACTTACAGCAGAACGGCTCCTGTTAAATACATACAGGCCCGCAAGCAGGCTGCGCATGTGTGCGTGTGGGTGCATTATGTACGCAAGCTTTTTTTTAATTATGCACTAGCTGTGTAAACATATACATATGTATAGGTCCTATTAAAGGAGCACTGACACAAAATTTCGAAGGCGAGAAAATGAGCGAGATAGATTTATGCAGAGACATACACAACATCTACGAAACATCAAGGGCAAATATAGCCTAGAACATATTTAAAATCAATTTTAAAGTGCATGCCGCGCGACTGAGGGATATGCGGAGCCCCCCGCGACGCCGACATCAACGCAGTGGCAATGTAAACAAGCCTACGTCACGAGTTTGTGTTGGCTGGTTGCTGGCACACGCCTTGCGCTTGCGCTTCCTCCGTGCCTGCGGCTTTGCATGTGCTGCCTGTGCTGGCTGTCAGTGCGGCGCCCGCTCATGCGTGTGGCGCCCACGTCAGTTTTGCATGGTCACGTGGCCAGCTGCGTTTATCTTGCCACCGGAACTGCTCCTGCCTAGCCCGGTGCTCTTTGAAACCGAAACTGTGACTGGGCGCTCTAAAAACGTCTCTAAATAAATAACCGTCACGCACTCGCGCAAACCAGGTTTCCAGCCGTGATAAGTGGGTCATAAGCTACCTATTGCAAAAAAAAAAAAAAAAAAAGGTGCAAAATTTTTGTGTCAGTGCTCCTTTAAGTCCATGTCCGATGTCGAGCGAACGTATAAATCTTATCTTCCTAGGAATGTCCAACAAACATACACTGGGCGCTTGCAGACATCGAAATGGGTATCCAAATACCCAAAATGGACATGCCGTGGACATCGACCGGGTATTTGCGGTTACTTGGGATTGTGCACCTGGTTAACATTTCCTTGCTTCTCACACCTGACCTTTCAAAAATATCAGCAGATCTTGTACCATCATACACAAGCAAAACCAATGCAGCTCTCATGCAAACATGTTTTGTCGCATCATGACTGATATGGATGCAGGTGAGCTTCAAACTTACATTATGAAAAGGTAAAGTCTAGGGTTTGACGAAAATTCGTCTGGCAAGGAAAGATCGAGGCTGAAGAAAATGCACACTCGTGTATGAGCGTACAAGTCTGACGTTTATCTGCAAGCTTAGGAACAGAGGTTATCAGCAACAAATAAACCCAACTCGCGCACGTTTGTAAAAACGTTCCTCTAATGACCGCAATACGGACAAGGCAGATGGAAAGAGAAAATATGCTACATGTATCTCAAGAAGGTACACACACAACCAGACCAGGTGTGTATACCCTGGCATCGTCTACGAAATTCCGTGCCAAGACTGCCAGGCATGTTATAGATGGGAAACTTTAAAAGAAGGCTTCAGCTTTGTTAGCAACAACTTGTGGGTTTGGGCGAGTCGGTTCATGATGTGAATAACTAGAAGCAGCGCGAAAAAACAAACGACACAGCGCTAGTCCTGTTGTGTGTGTTCCTTGCTGTCGTTCTTTTTTCGCGCTGCTTCTAGTTATTCGCAAGGCTTCAGCAGTACTGTAATGATGCAGCCAAAGGACACACGATTTCCAACGCCTTAGTAGAGCATCATGAAAAAAAACTGGACATTTGTATGCACTGGCAATTGGCTTCCATCACTGAATAAGAGCAAAAATAATCAACCCAACTGCGCCTCAAATCTTTCTGCATACATTCATGCATGCATGTCGATTACATGCAGTATATTATAACAGGTGTTTATAAGGAGACATTTTTTTTTTGGAAGTTGTTTAATCGACCTCTCAACCAATGCCGGTAACGTCGAAATTCGCGTAGGCTTGGTGCCCGGCTTTGCAGGGCCCCTAACGACTTTCCTCTCCACCGTATACGCATAAAATATTTGCTGAGCACGAGATATGGCGTTCCCAGCCAGGTATTGCACGGGGCAAGACTATACCATGATGGGATAATCGAAGTGTTGGTTGTGCCCTGTCAGCATATTCATGACATGTAGTTGGCTTTCTATAAAAAGGCGCTCTGTTAACTGCACTAGTAACAAGGCAGCTTAGAAGGGGATGTCCCATTGTGGGTTTTCTTAATGAGCGTATATAAAGCGATGGCAACCAAACAACAGCACTCACCGTAGTGGGCATGCCCTAGGTCAGGAAGACTGTAATACCGGTATTTCTTGCCATCCACGTCGAGAGTCCTCACGCAGTCGCTGTACGGGTTCACTGTAAGTGCCATGACGTTTATTAATCTGCACTCCCGAATGGCACAGCAAGAAATGCCCGCCCTCCCGAGAAACAAGCTGATTAGCGCTCATCGCATTGCCTTAACGACGAAATACTAAAAGATTAACCGGCACGCTTCTAAAGGACTGGTCAATTAGAAACAAGCACGTCGGTGCCAGCAAGTCAGCTGCTTACGGAAACTGTGGTATTCCGCACTATCGATCATTGACGTTTATTTCTATGTATGAGCGAGGCTTTTCCGTTTAGAACGCGCAAAACAACTATGACCGTACCATTTGCCATAACCGCAGACACGAAGCTCACGTAGCGCAATGCAACACCTCCACGCAAATGCCCGACGGCGGCCTTGGGTGGCTACACTGGCAGAGAACACGTACTACACGTACCACTATCGAGCTGGGTAGTACGAAAACAAGGGTAGCGGCGGCGTACTGAACTGCAATTCGCCCCGAGATCCCCGAGATCGAGCGGAGTCGCCGCCTGGTGGCCGCTGGCAGAAGCGCGCCTAGTGTGGATTGCTCCTCACGTCGTCTGCTAGCCACATAAGGCTAGCATGTGCGCGTACCCCATGCTCATCCTCAAAGGGCGGTTTGTCCCGCTCTGTTAGCGCAAGTTTAACTGCTTGTATGTTTGCCTAGCACGATCTACAGACACATTTGACCTTGCTCGGCTGTATATTCACTGCAATAAGATCAGTTTGTGCACTTGCCGAGAGTGCTGTGTATCCTCCGTTCGCCAGGATCATTTCGGTGTAGGTGCCACTTTGTAGTTGAAGCACATCGTAAAGTGCACTTGGCGTCGTCCCAAACATGAGGAGTATTAAATATCATAGCTCGGCACACTCACTCATGAGTGCACTCAACTCACACTCATTTGAACGTGGTGAGTTGAGTATGAGTGAGTATATGCGTGTGAGTGGACGTGAGTGCGAACGTGAGTGAGAACTCATGAGTGTGAGTGGACGTGAGTGTGAACGTGAGTGAGTACTCATGAGTGTTAGTGGAGGTGAGTGTGAACGTGAATGAGTACTCATGAGTGTGAGTGGACGTGAGTGTGAACGTGAGTGAGTGCGAAGGCTGAAAAAATTGTGGTGAGTGAGTTTGAGTGAGTACTCCCTTAAAGTGCCGACCTATGTTAAATACTGCGTGAAAGTAGCGTTTTAGTGACTCTGTGATAAACGAAGTTTTGCATTGTTGTTAGGTATATCTAACTGCGGCGCTGTTGCTTATAGGTTATGCGACGAGCTTTAATTGTGCTTGAGATAAATTTTTATTGTACAGTCCTGGTCCCACTACAGCAAAATATTTCTGCGTAGTAAAATCTGACACTTCAGTGCTTAAATTGTCCCTTAAAAACAACAGAAAATGGAATGACATGGAGGTGATTAAACTTGAGTCGCCGAGCGCAGTTTTAACATTGGGCGAAATTTATACAAACACACCCGTGTGCTTAGATTTGGGTTCGCTTTAAAGAATCCAGATGGTCAAAATTAATCCAGACGGCGTGCTTCACACTTATGCCGTATAATTTCACGCAAAACGTCATCTTTTTTTTTCTTTTTTTACGATGTCTTGAGCGCTTTTGTGGCGTCGTCATAGACTGACGGAAGGATCGGACATTATTCGCTTGAAAAAAGAAAAAGAAACCTTTTGTCCCATCAAATAACTGAACCTTTGTTGTATCACTGTCATGCAGATAATCCATCGAAGAAAGCTGCGTGCTGAACTTTTTATTCTGTTATTGGAGTAATTGAACAAACGCGCTAAAGCGCTGCCAGCCAGGTGGCTCTCCTGAATGAGCTTATCAACTGTCCTGCGTACATTTCATGGAAAATTGAATAATAAAAAATGCGGATGCGTATTCGCGGTTACTTCAGCTCACCAAGAATATGGGATTTCATTCCTTCTCATATTTTTAGTATCCAAGACCTAGCATGCATGAAGCAAAGAATGAATTAAGTCGCACTATAGCAGTGCGAAGTAGGCGGGACACAAGCTCAACACTTACAAAGAAAAATACAAGAAACGTGCCATAGTGCGAAAACGCGTACAGTCGCCAAGCGCGTACATCCCTTTCAATGGCAGATTGCATTTCTCTCAAAAGTAATAATAACGTTCGGCGAGCTTCGTGCATTCATTCGGCAATGGATGACATATATATTATTAGTAGGCTGCAGTCAGCGCATTTTATTTGCCGACAATCGGCTCACAGCGCTCACAAAAAAGCGCCGCTGCGTACATTTGTATGCGCTCCGCCGGCCGCCTATCCACACTAGCGCGGTGACGGTGCTGCCACCTATAGCCCGATCTCGGGGCGAATAGCGCGAGACGAGATAACGCTGCAAGTACTATCATCATCATTAGACAAACGCATTGAACCTGTTTTTGCAGTGTTTTTGAAAACTCGGCTAGAGTGTACTCTAACTCGGCCGTGTTGCACTAGGGTTCCTAGTTGCGCCGCTAGCTAGAGTAGAGTGATGGAACAGGGGGGAGTGTCCAAAGCACTGGTATCTCGCGTCATGGCCTCCGAGATGGCGGGCGCGCGGCGGGTTCCTCTCCGGCCATCCCAATCGCCGCCATCCCCAGCAAAAAAACGTACATCGCGTCGCGCGCCCGACTACCGCGAGATGGCGCACTCACTTGGTGATACACTCACTTAGAACGCGTAGCTATAAAGCGAGATTCTGTAACGAAGAAGAACAATGTACATGCTGTGGGGGGAACTAAGGAAACGATGGAACATGTACTGATTGAATGTGGCGATATCCACCCAGATATACGTGTGGACACGAGTCTACATGAAGCCTTGGGTTTTAGGGACAACAATGGAAAGCTGAACACGTCCGCGATAGAAATAAGTAAGAGACGGTTAGAGTATTGGTGGCAGAAAAGTAGAGATTAAAGGACAAAAAATGAAGAAGGGGGAAAATAAGGTCATTCTGCCTTAAGAAGCAGAGAGATGGACCGTGAACTTATATTTTTCTTTGCTGTAATAACATAGATTTAATCAATGTAGATAAGGCATTAGGCCACCATAAAAAAGAAAGTTTTTTTTCGAGCCTGGTGGCAGACATGTCACCGCCCCGTTATAAAGGGGACGCTCATAGCATCCATCCATCCACACGTGTCGGTCGCGACTATCGTGTCGGTCGACACTATCGTGGGCTCCGGAATGACAGCGACAGATAAGTTTTTTCTACATGATTCGAGCTTGCTTTTATTAGTTATATGAGTACATAACCCACTAGATTGAAGATTAATTGGGGTTACAACTTTGTACTGTTTCTTGTGTGACAGTCGCTTGGCTTCTTTTTTTTCTTTTTTTTTTTCGGCCACCACGTGGCTGAAGGGTACACAAGTGCTTTGAAGCATACTGGCGGAGTTTTGTGGTACCTTTTGGCTTTGAGTGCATGTAATCCGAAGTGTGAACGATCTGGCCATGGTCAAAAAGACCGTAAAGTGTTCAGGGTGCGGAATGGGATGGAAAATAGAGGATGACAAGGCAGAACAAGCTGACGCCAAGTGTAAGCAATGTGAGTTAGAGGCGAAAATGGAAATAATGATGGCTGCCCAGAATGAGCTCAAGGTAAAAATCGCCGAGCTGGAGAATGCGTTGGCGACAGAGCGAGAAAAAAAGATGGCTATGGGAGAAAGGCTAAAGTCAGCTGAGGAAGGGTTAGCGAAGGCAGTCATGGTGAACAAGGAAGCAAGCGACGGCGGGAACAGGGGGGGCATCAACCCCCATAGTGGGAGACGCGGAAGGTGGAGACAGGTTTGGGGAAGACAGGTGCAGGGGGCACAGGACCCAGTTTCCGCGAGGTGGTTTTGGGGATGGGAGGGAGCAAAACAGCGGCGGTTGCGCGAGCTGGTGACCGAGGCAGTGGCCAGGTGCGGGACAGTCCAGCAGAAAAGTCGGAGCACGTTATAATGGCCGGGGACTCGAATTTAGCTAGATGCGCAGAAGCAGTCAAGGAAAGCGTGAGAGGCGACAAACGAGTTTTAATAGGGACGTTCCCGGGACGTAGGCTGGGATCAGTGATGAGACAAGCTAGCGCAGAACTCGCAACTATAGCTAATGGACGTAACCTCGTGATAATTGCGGGAGGTCTAAACGACGTCTTGAATGAAGAATCAGCCGAACTAGCGACCACATTGGCGAAAGGGGTCGATGACATGCGCGCCATTTCCCCTCAGGTGCAGATAGTGGTATGCACAATACCGGAGGTACCGGTGCGTGACGGCAACCTGCAAAGAGCGGTTGTCGACGCAAACAAAGAGATATGGCGGATGAGTCGAGAGAAGGGCATCGAGGTAGTGGAAATAAACAGAGAGGTGCACAGGTGGGGTGGTTTTCGACGAGACGGAATACACTTCAATAGGAGGCTTGGTCATGAGGTGGGTTGGCGACTTGCAGGACGCGCAGTAGCTTTTTTGGGGGGGGCACGCGGGCCCTTCGGTGTCCAGGGTAGCGTGTAATGAGGACAACAACCAGGGGGGACTCTGTGACAGGTAGTATAGCGAAAAACCAGAGAATAGGTAAAAGAAGGGAGAAGGCGCGTGTCGCAATTGGTTACATTAATATGCAGGGTGGCAGAAAAAAGGCAAAATGGTTAGAGATTCAGGGACAGTTAAACAAGGAACAGATAGGTGTTTATGCGGTTACAGAAACACACCTTAGAGACTTGGAAGAGCCACCACATATTGACAATTACATTTGGGAAGGATGCAACAGGATCATATCAGAAAGGAGAGGTGGGGGGTGTTGGAATGCTAATTCATAGCAGAGCAAAATGGGATAGAGTGAAGCAAACGTGTTCAGAGCACCTGTGGGTTTCGGGCACAGTAGGTGGAAAGAAAACGTGGCTAGGTGTAGCTTACTTGTGGACGGGGAATAACTGCAGAGAAAAGAATCTGGAGATAGTGAAATGCATAAGCACCGATAGTAAAGAATTTGGTCATGATGCCGAAATAATCCTTCTAGGGGACATGAATGCACACATACATGACCTTGACGGATATTCAGACTCCAATTGGCAAGTTATTGCTAGATCTCTGCGAGCAACATAGTCTTGAAATAGTTAACGCGGGGCCTAAGTGTGAGGGACACATCACGTGGGAAGTCGGAAACAGGCAGTCGAGCATTGATTATTGCCTCATGACAGAAGGAATGTATGACAAACTTAGAGAGATGAGAATAGACGAGGAAGGCATTAACAGCTTGGGTAGTGATCATAAACGCATAACATTACAAATGGGATATAAAACTGAAAATAAGAACCTAGAATCGAACATTGGCAGCTCATATTTAAATGAGAAACAAATAACTAATATAGCCGCAAGAGTCGAGGAAGAAGTATACAAACTTCCAGGCAAAGACTGGAAGTATAGTGAGCTGCTACATGTAATCACGAAAGAAATAGAAAAAGAGAAGAAAACTATTTCTTGGAAAGGAAAGAGAAAGCCAAAAAGTTGGTGGAACAAAGAAATCCGGGATGCGATCGATCGAGAAGCGACGTGAGGCATCACGGCAGCACAGACAAGCAAAAAAGGAGAAGCGGCCACAGGATGAAGTCAACCAAGTATGGGAAATATATTTAGAGCAAAAATCCATTGTGCAGAAATTAGTCGAGGCAAAAATTAAAGGCGAAAGTGAACGCTGGATGACAGAGATTCGCGAAAAGAAGGCCGCGCCTAGGATATTTTGGAGCCACCTAAAAGCGCTAGGTAGGAAGTCTGTCACAATGCAACAACATATGGTAGATGAAGGAGGAAATCAATTGGAAGGGTATGAAGCGCTAGGTTACATCCGAAAGGTAACAGCCGATTCGTTTAAAAAGGTCGCCCAGGGGATTCCCCCGGTGAGTAAAAGTATACAGAAGAGTACAACCGAGGAAGAGGTAGTACTTGAGTATTTCAATTGGAAGAAGGCCGAAGGAAAAATTCCTAAGCGCACTACTCCGGGCTTAGATGGGGTTCCCGTCAGCCTCATTAACGAACTAGGACATAGCACTAAAGAAGCACTGCTGAAAGCCGTAGAAAAGTGCTTACTGGAGAGGGAAATACCAGACAATTGGCGAAAAAGTCGAATGAACTTAATCTATAAAGGCAGGGGAGAAAAGGATAACATTCGCTCGTATAGACCGCTAACCATTACATCGGTGCTATACCGGTTGGCGATGCAGGCAGTAAAATTAAAAATAGAAACGTGGGTAGAGCAAAATGATATTTTGGGAGAACTCCAGAATGGATTCCGAATCGACAGGCGGTTAGACGATAACCTGTTTGTTCTCACACAGTGTATAGAAATATCAAAAATAGAAAACAGGCCCTTATACGTAGCTTATCTAGACATCACCGGGGCATATGACAACGTTAATCAGGAAATTTTGTGGGATATATTGAAGGAAGTGGGCATAGGTGACGACTGTATACAGCTTTTGAGGGAGATATACCGAGAAAATACAGTTTGTGTAAAATGGGAAGGAATAAGCAGCAAGGACAGCGTTGACATTAGCAAGGGGCTGAGACAGGGATGTCCTTTGTCCCCGCTGTTATTCATGCTGTACATGGTGAGGATGGAAAAAGCGCTAGAAGGTAGCAACATTGGATTTAATCTGTCACACAAACAGGCAGGCGCGATGGTTGAGCAGAAGCTTCCAGGTCTATTTTATGCTGACGATATTGTCTTATTTGCGGACAGTCAAGATGATATACAGCGGCTGGCAGATATATGCGGAAGGGAGGGCGAGGCTCTAGGACTAGGTTTTAGTGCAACAAAATGTGGATTGATGGTATTCAATGATCACGAAGACCATGCGGTCTTAATACAGGGCCAAGAAATACCGAGGGTAAGCGAATACAAGTACCTCGGAGTGTGGGTAAATGAGGGGGGATAGATAATGGAGGTACAAGAGAAAGCATCGGTAACAAAGGGAAAGAGGAATGCTGCAATCATGAAGCACAGAGCGTTATGGGGATACAATAGGTACGAGGTGCTTCGAGGGCTGTGGAAGGGTGTGATGGTTCCGGGGCTTACATTTGGGAACTCAGTGGTGTGCATGAAGTCAGAGGTGCAATCTGGAATGGATGTAAATCAAAGGACTGTGGGACGCCTCGCGTTGGGCGCTCACGGGAAGACGACAAATGAGGCTGTAAAGGGTGATATGGGATGGACAGGTTTTGAAGTGAGGGAAGCTCAGAGCAAAATTAGATTTGAAGAGAGGCTGCGGAAAATGAAGGAGAGTAGATGGGCAGGGAAGGTTTTCAGGTATTTATATAGAAAAAGCGTCGACACGCAGTGGAGAAAAAGAACTAGGAGGCTCACCAGTAAATATACGGCTAGCAGTATGGGCGACATGGCAACAAGGAGCATTAAGCGAAAAGTCAGAGAGGCGGAGAGGACTTATTGGATGACAGCGATGGAAAAGAAGCCGGCTCTCAGTGACTACCGAAAGGGAAAAAACGAAATAAGGAGGGAGAGGTTTTATGATAATTCAAGGGGAAGCGCTTTACTGTTTGAGGCAAGGTCGGGTTGCCTTAGAACGCGTAGCTATAAAGCGAGAATCTGTAACGAAGAAGAACAATGTACATGCTGTGGGGGGAACTAAGGAAACGATGGAACATGTACTGATTGAATGTGGCGATATCCACCGAGATATACGTGTGGACACGAGTCTACATGAAGCCTTGGGTTTTAGGGACAACAATGGAAAGCTGAACACGTCCGCGATAGAAATAAGTAAGAGACGGTTAGAGTATTGGTGGCAGAAAAGTAGAGATAAAGGACAAAAATGAAGAAGGGGGAAAATAAGGTCATTCTGCCTTAAGAAGCAGAGAGATGGACCGTGAACTTATATTTTTCTTTGCTGTAATAACATAGATTTAATCAATGTAGATAAGGCATTAGGCCACCATAAAAAGAAAGTTTTTTTTCGAGCCTGGTGGCAGACATGTCACCGCCCCGTTATAAAGGGGACGCTCATAGCATCCATCCATCCATCCTGGCGGCAGCGGAGACCGCGGCAGAAAGCATAGCGCGCGGGATTACAGCGTGCGCATGTTTTTTTTCTTTTTTTTTTTCTGCGTACGAGCAGGAAAAAATTGCCGCCAGGATCTTCTGGATGCACTGGAGGCAAGTATTTTTTTTTCTGTTACTGCATTTATTTTGGTCCAATTTACGGAGAAAAGCACGCGTCAACTGCTGAATTTTCCTGATATAAGTTATTGTAAGGAGGTATCAATTCGTCTGTGGTTGTTACATTCCACGAAGCGTCGGCGAAGATTGTAGCGGCGGCTGTCAGTCGTCTGCTGATTCTTGATGCGCAGCCGGGCTTCTTCAGCGCGCCGAAGGTAGCCGCGGTGACGTCGAGGTTTTCTTCGTCAGCGACGTTGGGCAACATGGCGTCGAGCGTTGTTGCCGGGTTCCTTCCGTAGACCAACTTGTATGGCGTCATCTGTGTCGTCTCCTGCACGGCCGTGTTGTAGGCGAACGTCACGTACGGGAGGATTGCATCCCACGTCTTGTGCTCGACGTCGACGTACATGGCCAGCATGTCCGCGATGGTCTTGTTTAGACGCTCGGTGAGACCATTGGTCTGTGGGTGGTAGGCGGTGGTCCGGCGGTGGCTTGTGTGGCTGTACCTCAAGATCGCCTGAGTTAACTCCGCTTAGAGTTCCTGTATATGCTCCCGTAGGGAGCATATACAGGAACTCTAACTCCGCTGTAAATGCAGTGCCTCTGTCGCTAATGAGGACCTCCAGGGCGCCTTGACGCAGGACGATGCTCTCGACGAAGAACTTTGCTACCTCGGCGGCGCTGCCTTTGGGCAGGGCCCTTGTTTCGGCGTAGCGGGTGAGGTAGTCGGTAGCCACGACGATCCACTTGTTTCCGTCAGCCGACGTCGGGAACGGCCCCAGTAAATCCATGCCGATTTGCTGGAACGGCCGGCGAGGTGGCTCGATAGGCTGCAGAAGTCCCGCTGACCTTGTCGATGGTGTCTTACGTCGCTGGCAGTCCCGGCATGTCCTCACGTAACGAGCGACGTCGGCGGTAAGGCGCGGCCAGTAGTACTTTTCTTGTGTTCTTGCAAGCGTGCGCGAAAAGCCGAGGTGGCCAGCCGTTGGGTCGTCGTGCAGGGCCTGCAGAATTTCTGGTCGCAGATCCGAAGGTACAACCATGAGGTAGCTGGCTCGGGCTGGGGAGAAGTTCCTCTTTACGAGGACGTTGTTTTTCAAAGAAAATGACGTCAATCCTCGCCTGAATACTTTTGGCACGACGGTGGTCCTGCCCTCTAGGTATTCCATTAGGCCCCTCAGTTCCGGGTCTTCTCGCTGTCGATCGGCGAAGTCGTCGGCACTTATGGTTCCCAAAAAATAATCATCCTGGTCGTCCTGCGGCGGTGGGTCGATGGGGGCACGAGACAGGCAGTCGGCGTCGGAGTGTTTCCTTCCGGACTTGTGCACGACGGTAATGTCGAATTCTTGAAGTCTTAGGCTCCACCGTGCGAGACGACCTGAAGGGTCCTTCAAGTTAGCTAGCCAACACAGGGCGTGGTGGTCGCTCACAACTTTGAAAGGTCTGCCGTAGAGGTAGGGGCGAAATTTTGACGTAGCCCAGATGATGGCAATTACACTCCTTTTCTGTTGTGGAATAGTTGGCTTCTGCCTTGGATAGAGACCGGCTAGCATAACTGATAACCCTTTCAAGTCCGTCAGTCCTCTGCACTAGGACGGCTCCGAGCCCCACACTGCTTGCGTCGGTGTGGATTTCCGTGTCGGCGTATTCGTCGAAGTGCGCAAGTATCGGCGGCGTCTGCAGGCGTCGTTTGAGTTCTTGAAATGCTTGTACTTGTGCCGTTTCCCACTTAAAGTTCACGTCGGTTTTAGTGAGATGGGTTAGCGGCTCGGCGATACGTGAAAAGTCCTTGACGAAGCATCTGTAGTAGGCGCACAAGCCGAGAAATCGGCGCACGGCTTTCTTGTCGGTGGGTGGCGGGAAAGTGGCGATGGCAGCTGTTTTCTGCGGGTCTGGGCGCACTCCAGTCTTGCTGATCACGTGACCCAAAAACAGAAGCTCCTCGTACGCGAAGCGGCACTTTTCTGGCTTCAGGGTGAGCCCGGAGTTCTTGATTGCTTGAAGTACGGATTGGAGGCGCTGGAGGTGTTCATCGAAGTTCGAGGAAAACACAACGACGTCGTCCAAGTAAACAAGGCAAGTTTGCCACTTCAAGCCAGCCAATACTGTATCCATGACACGTTGGAAAGTTGCAGGTGCCGAGCAAAGGCCAAAGGGCATGACCTTGAACTCGAAGAGGCCGTCTGGGGTTATAAAGGCAGTTTTCTCTCGGTCTCTCTCGTCAACTTCGATTTGCCAATAGCCGGTTTTGAGGTCCATCGACGAAAAATACTTCGCGTTGTGGAGTCGGTCCAGGGCGTCGTCTATCCTTGGGAGAGGATACACGTCCTTCTTCGTGATTTTGTTGAGGCGGCGATAGTCGACGCAGAAGCGTAGGGTTCCGTCCTTCTTCTTCACTAAAACCACCGGTGACGCCCACGGAATCTTGGACGGCTGAATGATGTCGTCGCGTAGCATTTCGTCGACTTGTTTCTTCACGGCCTCACGTTCGCGCGTTGAAACTCGGTACGGGCTCTGTCGAACTGGTCGGGCACTTTCTTCTGTTATGATGCGATGTTTCGCAATCGGGGTCTGTCGAATTCTTGACGACGCCGAGAAGCAGTCCTTGAATTGCATGAGTAGGGCTTTGAGCTGGTCTTGCTTGACCTTCGGAAGGCTCGGGTTGACGTCGAAATCGGGTCGGGGACCTCGATTCGTCGAAGCAGGTTCGGCAGCATCGAAGAGGGCGAACGCATTGCTGGCGGCCACGCATTCGTCGATGTAGGCGATCGTCGTACCAATGTTGAGGTGCCTGTATTCGTGGCTGAAGTTTGTCAGTACTACCTTTGCTTTACCGTCACGCAGCTCGGCTATACCTCTTGCGACGCAAATTTGACGGTTCAGGAATACGTGCTGATCGCCCTCGATGACGCCTTCAACGTTCGCGGGTTTTTCGGTGCCGACGGAAATAATGACGCTGGAGAGCGGCGGTACGGTCACTTGCTCTTCTATCACATTCAATGCACGGTCCCCCGGCGTCGCGTGGGGCAGGATCGCTTTTTCTGAGGTTAGTGTTATCGACTCAGACCTCAGGTCGATGACGGCGCCGTGGTCGCTCAGGAAGTCCATTCCAAGTATCACATCCCTGGAGCAGTGTTGGATTACAAAGCTCGCTGGATAAGTCCGGTTATTGATGGTGACTCTCGCCGTGCAGACTCCAATCGGCGTTATCAAGTGGCCTCCAGCTGTCCGGATTTCGGGTCCACTCCAAGCGGTCTTTACTTTCTTCAGCTTGGCGGCGAATGACCCACTGACGACGGAATAGTCGGCCCCAGTGTCGACGAGAGCGGTGACGCTGTGGCCGTCGATGAGAACGTCGAGGTCGCTAGTCCGTCGCCTTGCGTTGCGGTTAGGTCGCGGCGTCGGATCACGGCTACGTCGAATTGTTGCGCTGCTTCCATGCTGCGTCGTCAGGTTTTCGTCAGTCCGCGAGCTTCCGTCGGCAGGGCTCTGTCTGCTTCGCGTCGTGTTCAGCAGGTTTCGTCGCGTCGGCGTCGTCGGCGGAGGGTCTTCGTTAGTTCGTCGTACAGCAACCGCACCTCCAACGGTTGCTGCCCCTAGTTTTCCGGATACGGGCTAGGGGACCGGCCCCGGGTTGGGCCCAGTGTACTGCCGGCGGTGCGGCGACATGTAGCGGCCGGGCGATGGTGAACGGGATGGTCGCCGTTGTGGCCACTGTGTTCCGGAAATGTAGTCGGCGAGGTCGTTCACCCCGCTGCGGACACGGCGCGTTGACGGCGAAACCACGTAGCCCCATCTGTCGGTAGTGGCAGCGGCGGTAGGTGTGGCCGGCCTCCCCGCAATGGTAGCAGAGCGGCCGGTTGTCAGGGGCGCGCCAAACGTCGGTTTTCCTTGGCGCGTAGCGCTGGCCGACAGGAGGACGGTATGGCGTCGTTGGTGGTGGTGGCGGCGGCGTCTGGCGACGGAACTGTGGCGGTGCGGTGCCTTGATGTTGTCGCGGAGCGGAAACGGGACGGCGGACCGCAGCAGCGTACGTCATAGCCTCCGGATAAGGCAGTGCTTTTTCGGGAACTCCCAACGCTTGTTGGACTTCCTCACGGACAATGTCGGTGATCGAGTCCACTCGAGGTTGTGGCGAGGGTAAGAGCTTGCGCAGTTCCTCCCTTACGATCGCTCGGATCGTTTCGCACAGGTCGGCCGAGCAGAGCCCTTGGATGTCGGTAAAGTGCGGCGTCGAACGGCGGTTGTACTGCCGGTTGCGCATGTCCAAGGTCTTTTCGATAGTCGTCGCTTCAGAGACGAAATTCTCGACACTCGTCGGCGGGTTCCGCATCAGTCCCGCGAAGCGCTCCTGCTTAAAGGCCAACTCCGGCGATTTTTCGAGGTCAATGGATCTCAATGAAATTCGCTGGGTACGTTCCTTTGCACATTTCCGTCATTTATGCCAAATTTCAAGCTTGAGAGATGCGCTGATTGTTTGCAAATGAATTTTAAAGATTGTCTGCAAACGCCCACCCGGCTTCCCACAATTATTGGCAACATTGCGTTTGTGACGTGTTGGATTGCCGGTCGACGGAAGTGATGCAGCCGATGGGTTCGCTAACTTTGGCCGCTACAGCATATATTGTGCTGGCCACAAGGCGACGGTGTTTGGCCGGCGCTAGAGTGTACTAGAACGTTTGAGTGGCGCGAACGGAGACCGGTTCTATTGTTAGCCGCTGACCCCTCTCGCGCGGAAAATTGCGGCGGCGCTGTCATCGCCGGCACTTGAAGAGCACCCGCTCGTTCCACGTTTGTCATGGTTTGTGCCTGGTGATTATTCACGTTGGAAAAATCTATCCTGATCTGCGCAGCTCCTGCTATGCCTCCGAAGCAACGGCTGCATCATTACTACGTGTCAAAATGCAAGACTTATTGCGCGTGGACTGAACAGCTGCGGAAAACTTCCCTTTCGTAATTGATTTTTGCCATTGCGGGACGGCATCGCAAATGAGATGTCGAGCAGCAAGATTGGCAAATATTCGCTTAAGAACATTTTTATCGTAAGACATATTTATGAACAGTGGCTCAGGTTTTCAAATGGGCTCTTTTCAATGACCCTGCAGATGAAGAGCCACGAATGCTTCAGTGGAGATACCTGCGGAGGTTGAACAAGCCACTGGACGTGGAATGCGCAGTATGCGAGTTACATTTCGAGCCCCGTTTTGTGTTAAGAGATAGTGTACTAATCGTGAACGCGGCCGAAGTGCGAGTACCTAGAGGAACGCCGAACTTGCACACCACCGAGGTAAACGGAAACTAAACACCCGCGGAAAGAATAGCGCCGTCGTACATCTGACTTTTTTTTCTTTTTACTTTCCTAGATGACGTTTAAAGCACTGAGATAGAAGACTCAAGAGTACGATGCAGGTGCTCACTACGTTGGCGGACCTTCGACACTAATTATAGCGCTTCTATCCCAGTTAATGACACCGCACGAATTTCCAAATTTTTCTATGTGCACTTGACTCCTGCACAAAGGAAATCACTATTGAAAGAGCCGTGCTATTTTAAGGCGAAAGCCCTTTAATGTCTCATGCTCACGTCCGTCCGGTGTCCGTCCGGCGTCCGGTGTCCGTCCGTCCGGTGTCCATCCGGCCGGGTGTCCGTCTGTCCGTCCGTCCGTCCATCCGGCCGGGTGTCCGTCTGTCCGTCCGTCCGTCCGGATGTCCGTCCGTCCGGATGTCCGTCCGTCCGTCCGTCCGTCCGGATGTCCTTCCGTCCGTCCGTCCGGATGTCCGTCCGTCTGTCCGTCCGGATGTCCTTCCGTCCGGTGTCCGTCCGTCCGTCCGGTGTCCGTCCGTCTTCCCGTCAGTGGAATGGCCACACGCTTTCGCCGAACACACTTTGGAATGTACAAAGTGTCCTTCAGTTTTTTTTCATTGCTAAGTCCAGGTAGCGTTGAGTGCGTGTGTGTGTGGGTGTGTATGTGTGTGTGTGTGTGTGTATGTGTGTTTGTGTGTGCGTAAGAAAAGTTGATTGATAGGTGTCGTTGGACCATCGCACGGTCGAGAATCTACGCTCTTGCAACGAGCTGCAAGCATTCCTCTGCTTTGTGGAACGGGGTATGCGTCGTTTGTGTCTGCATATGAATTCACAAATGTGCTCAAGGAAAAGAGCCCTCTTCAGCCTCAACCTGGACATCGCTAAATGATCATAATAATATCTGGGGTTTAACGTCCCAAAACCACGATATGATTTGAGAGACGCCGTAGTGGAGGGCTCCGGAAAATACGAGGACCTTCTGTTCTCTAATGTGCACTGACATCGCACAGTACATCGGCTTCTACCATTTCGCCTCCATCGAAATGTGACAGCCGCGGATCGAACCCGCGACCTTCGGGTCAGCAGCCGAGGACCATAACCTCTGCTCCATCGCGGTGGACAAGTGATTCGAATGTTCATCGATATTTTATTAAATGTCGTACAGTACAGATCCATTCTACTTTAAATCTACATAGCAATTATGCCTCAAGGCCCAATGTATCATTTTAAAATAAGCTTAACGAAGGAGTGAGTCGCATTTTCTCAGGTACTTGAATAAATGATTTAATTCTCCTTTTGCGGAGCAATTGCTATACAAGTTCCTCCGCAGGCCTTTGAAAACAAGAAAGTCACTCCTCAAGCGACGAATCCTAAAAACTGCATGGAGCAATGTGCACAAAATCCAAGCTTCCAACAGCAGACCAATTAAGACGATTGTGTCAAGGTGAAAGCACTAACTCTGTCGTTGCCAGTATGAAAAATCTGCTGCAGCAAACGCCGAGAGCATTCTTTTGTACAGACTTCACTCTTTTATCTCCCAAAAATATATTTGTAAATAAAATGTGTCGCTCTGCTTTCCTGCGCATTTGCATTTGTGGTGCATTACAGCTTTAAGACTGGATAGCAGTGCACAAAGTTTACCTGCAGTGTTTGCAGCGCAGGTGAAAGGATTATTCATTACTGGATACTTGAAGGGGAAGTGCACTTGTAGGAAATACCGCTGTGGCATTACTATAAATCACTTCGGCAAATGAGCTGCGCTGACGACGAGAACGAAAGCTACGCAAGCGGTCACGGCACGCGTTGCAGAGAAAGGCAATTATTACTGCACGTAACTCGTTTTTTGCCTAAAAATTTTTGTGAAGTCGCGCACAGGAACCTTTACATGATCGCGCGTACAAATGTCGGCGGGGAAAATAAAGTGCATTTTACTCACACCTATGCATTCATTTAGAAATTTACGGAGTATGTTTTCGAACGGAAGCAAAGACAGAACAACACACGAGCATGAGCCATATTTCTGTGCGTGTCGACGACGCGCTGCGCGACAAGCCGCAAGCAAGCGCGAGAGGCGAAGTTCAAGTGCGGTTGACTACAGCGCCACCGCCAACTCTCCGCGCGCGGCGGCCCTCTCCACGACGGCCGGTCGCGCCACTCAAAATATTCTAGTACACTCTACCGGCGCTTCGCTGGTTTGGCGCGCGATTTTCTGTTCTCTGTGGAGTAGCATGTGATACACCGCGTCGGCGGGACCAGCATGCCTTGCACAACTTCCGGTTCGTAACAAACTACTACGTCATACGTAGACAGTACACTCGGTTGGGTTTCAGTTTCGGTATTGCGCCTTTTTGCTTATTAAAAATTATTTTCGAATTTGCTGTGCATTTCAGCTATCGGGTGCGTGACAAGAATGTCTCGGGAACATAAAAGCATCATTACCCTGACACGGTCAAAAAATCGCCGGAGTTGGCCTTTAACTCCTCGCATCAGGAGGCGAACCTTCTTCTCTTCGGGCATTTCGGGGTCTGCGTGGCGGAAAAGTCTCAGCATCTCTTCCGTGAAGAGCGCCACGTTTTCATTTGGCAGCTGAACACGTGTTTCCAGCAGAGCTTCTGCCCGCTCCTTGCGGACGACGTTTGTGAACGTGGCGAGGAACCTGGTGCGAAAAATTTTGCATGTTGTCAGGCTTCGCTCTTGGTTCTCGAACCAGGCCCGAGCGGCGTCCTCCAAAGCGAAATAGGCATGTCTTAGTTTGTCGTCGTTGTCCCAGTGGTTGAAAGCGGCCACACGGTCGTATGTTTCTAGCCAGCTTTCTGGATCTTCGACTGATGATCCGCGGAATTTTGGTGGTTCCTTAGGCTGCCGGATCACGATCGGTGTAGGCGGCGCAGGGGTTGTCATCGCGCCTGCGGTTGAGGTCACTGGCTTGGAGTGCCTGGTGTGTTCAGTAAGAAGCCCGTACTCTGGCTCGAGGCCCCTCTGCCTGCGGCTGCTCCGACCTTCCGGGTTGTCCTTTGTGTCGTCTTCTTCGCGGGTTGGGCTTGGGTCAGTACCTCGCGGGGGCGTCTGGAGCATGGACGAAGCAGCACCTCCACCAGATGTCACGTGGTTGTGACGTCGACGAAGGCAACAGTCGGCGTGTCAAATAAGAAACTCTTTATTAGGCCGAACTTGTGGCCGAGAAACTGAAGGTCAGACTATAGCAATACACGCTGGCACTCAGAGCGGCGAACAGAGCGTCGGCCGTCGATAATCAGATCATCGCTGGAACGCACCGGCTTTTATACATCACGCGTCGAACATTCTAGCCTTATCACTGGTCGTCGCGCAAGCTCTGGAATAAGCTAGAGTGTTCGCGTCTTGCGCGCAATCTTAACACAACGATCTACAATAATCGGGAAGCTTCTAGAACAATCAACCGCGGTTTACGCTGAGCATGCGGACAGTCTTTGTGGGCGAAAACCGAGTACAACAAAAAGGAAAATAAGAAACGCGCGTGGCAATATTGTCTTATTTGCGGACAGTCAAGATATTATACAGCGGCTGGCAGATATATGTGGAAGGGAAGGCGAGGCTCTAGGACTAGGTTTTAGTGCAACAAAATGTGGATTGATGGTATTCAATGATCACGAAGACCATGCGGTCTTAATACAGGGCCAAGAAATACCGAGGGTAAGCGAGTACAAGTACCTCGGAGTGTGGGTAAATGAGGGGGATAGATATATGAAGGTACAAGAGAAAGCATCGGTAACAAAGGGAAAGAGGAATGCTGCAATCATGAAGCACAGAGCGTTATGGGGATACAATAGGTACGAGGTGCTTCGAGGGCTGTGGAAGGGTGTGATGGTTCCGGGGCTTACATTTGGGAACTCAGTGGTGTGCATGAAGTCAGAGGTGCAATCAGGAATGGAATGTAAATCAAAGGACTGTGGGACGCCTCGCGTTGGGCGCTCACGGGAAGACGACAAATGAGGCTGTAAAGGGTGATATGGGATGGACAGGTTTTGAAGTGAGGGCAGCTCAGAGCAAAATTAGATTTGAAGAGAGGCTGAGGAAAATGAGGGAGAGCAGATGGGCAGGGGAAGGTTTTCAGGTATTTGTATAGAAAAAGCGTCGACACGCAGTGGAGAAAAAGAACTAGGAGGCTCACCAGTAAATATACGGCTAGCAGCGTGGGCGACATGGCAACAAGGAGCATTAAACGAAAAGTCAGAGAGGCGGAGAGGTCTTATTGGATGAGAGCGATGGAAAAGAAGCCGGCTCTCAGTGACTACCGAAAGGGAAAAAACGAAATAAGGAGGGAGAGGTTTTATGATAATTCAAGGGGAAGCGCTTTACTGTTTGAAGCAAGGTCGGGTTGCCTTAGAACGCGTAGCTATAAAGCGAGATTCTGTAACGAAGAAGAACAATATACATGCTGTGGGGGGAACTAAGGAAACGATGGAACATGTACTGATTGAATGTGGCGTTATCCACCCAGATATACGTGTGGGCACGAGTCTACATGAAGCTTTGGGTTTTAGGGACAACAATGGAAAGCTGAACACGTCCGTGATAGAAATAAGTAAGAGACGGTTAGAGTATTGGTGGCAGAAAAGTAGAGATAAAGGACAAAAATGAAAAATGGGAAAAATAAGGTCATTCTGCCTTAAGAGGCAGAGATGGACCGTGAATTTATATTTTTCTTTGCTATAATAACATAGATTTAATCATTGTAGATAGGGCATTAGGCCAACACAAAAGGAAAGTTTTTTTTTTTCGAGCCTGGTGGCAGACATGTCACCGCCCCGTTATAAAGGGGACGCTCATAGCATCCATCCATCCATCCGGCGGCAGCGGAGACCGCGGCAGATAGCAGAGCGCGCGGGATTACAGCGTGCGCATGTTTTTTTTTTCTTTGTGGTGCCGTAATCTTAGTGCAGTATTTACTGCGTAGATTCGTTGTGCTTCGTTCTGTGCATATTTCCTATCTTTAGTTTACATTTTAGTTGTACTCATGGTATTGTATTCATGCAGCACTGAGCTGTCTGATGCGAATAATGATTTTCTTACGTCTTTGCATTTTTGTTTTATTTAATTTCCTCGCATGCATTGCAGTGCAATGATCGTTGCGTAGTGTTTACCAGCAGCTTTGCGTGCGTGATTTTTTTCATGATTTTAGTTTTCGCTTCAGTTTTACGATGTATATTGACTGCATGAAGGCCACAATCTGCCACTTCACTCTGTGCGGATAATGCTTCCTTTATGCCGATGTCACTTTTTTACTTCTTTACGCTGCTGTGACGGCATTCACCTGTTATACAATGCCTGTAAAGCATTCCGTATAGAAGGAAGTGCCTGCAAGTTGTTAATAAAGGAAATATAAACAAAGTGTTCCTAATGGAAAATTTGAGTGCTGCTGTACGTGTGTTTTCATTTCGCTATATGTTGTTACACCGAAGGAAAAAAAGCTGGCAGATCCCACGCACTATGGGAATCGATGTAATGCGAAGCAGCCAGGAAGGAGCAAATCATGCTTTACATAATTTGCATGTCATGTTTTACATGTTACGACCTGTCATTTGTGTTCGTCATACAGTCACGTCGCGATATACCAATTTTGGTGTATGTCAAGCTAGCGAACTCGGACGCAAGCGCACCATGAGCGTGGCATGTAAATGACATTGTAGATGACATGCATGCCAAGATTTTCATGTTACCACCTGCCACTTATGTTCGTTATACAGTCATGTCACTCGATACAAAATTTGGTGTATATCAAGCTAACGAAACGGCCGCGAGCGCGCCATGAGCGTGGAATGCAAGTCATGTCGCTTATGAAGTCATGATTTCCATATTACCGCTTGTCATTTATGTTCATCATACAGTCATGTCACTCAATACCAAATTTGGTGTATATCAAGCTAAAGAAACGGCCGCGAGCGCGCCATGAGCGTGGCATGCAAGTCATGTCGCTTATGAAGTCATGATTTCCATATTACCGCTTAGTCATTTATGTTCTTCATAAAGGCATGTCACTCAATACCAAATTTGGTGTATATCAAGCTAACGAAACGACCGCGAGCGCGCCATGAGCGTGGCATGCAAGTCATGTCGCACATGACAAGTCATGATTTCCATATTACCACTTGTCATTTATGTTCATCATACAGACATGTCACTCAATACCAAATTTGGTGTATATCAAGCTAAAGAAACGGCCGCGAGCGCGCCATGAGCGTGGCATGCAAGTCATGTCGCTTATGAAGTCATGATTTCCATATTACCGCTTGTCATTTATGTTCTTCATAAAGGCATGTCACTCAATACCAAATTTGGTGTATATCAAGCTAACGAAACGACCGCGAGCGCGCCATGAGCGTGGCATGCAAGTCATGTCGCACATGACAAGTCATGATTTCCATATTACCACTTGTCATTTATGTTCATCATACAGTCATGTCACTCAATACCAAATTTGGTGTATATCAAGCTAAAGAAACGGCCGCGAGCGCGCCATGAGCGTGGCATGCAAGTCATGTCGCTTATGAAGTCATGATTTCCATATTACCGCTTGTCATTTATGTTCATCATACAGTCATGTCACTCAATACCAAATTTGGTGAATATCAAGCTAAAGAAACGGCCGCGAGCGCGCCATGAGCGTGGAATGCAAGTCATGTCAGTCATGACATATCATGATTTCCTAATTGCCACTTGTCATTTATGTTCGTCATACAGTCATGTCACTCAGTA